>JABASC010000161.1:0-59185 GCA_019776185.1 Plutomurus gul
CATAGAGCCCTGTAAGTTTCTGCAGGCCCCTATCGGTAAATGGTGATTGGGTAAATTTTCTGCGTAATTCTGCAGGCAATTTCTGTTGGGGAAGTATCTTTAAGTGCCAAATAATTTATTTCTTTGAAACAGTCTTCTCAACATTATTTTAACACTTGGTCTGATGTACGCAAAAATGCTATTGCTGTATGTACAGTGTAAATGACCGTAGTGATTGCTGAAAAACTGTGGGTACTTTTAGCGCATTTTTCCTGGCTGGTTCACATAAATATTTGTGATACTTATACGTATATTATTTAATATGGTTTAAAGTGCGTCGGTATTGAAAAGACCGACCGATCGATATCTAGATTTCATAAATAGATTCAGGTTTCTTTATGTTATGGAAGCAGTCCAGATGGAATAGAGATTAATTCGTTTTTTTACATTAAGTGTAGCAAAGTATTTATAGGAATCATTTTATGTAGAAACTTGAATGACTTGTCTTGGAATTAATTGCTGAATAATTTTCAGCCGGCAAATTTTCTGGAGAGCAACGTAATGGAATGTGAGAAGAAAGAGTTGTTGTACGACGGAGTTTTATACGATGTTACGAATTGGCTTCCCAGGCATCCTGGGGGTAAAATAATGGAACTGTACCTGTCAACGGGCGATGATTCCATCCATGCTATCCAGCAATTTCACCAAAGATCCACCAAAAAGGTTATGAGCATTATGAAATCCCTACCACAGAGACCGGCTACTGCCGAACCACAACGTAAGATGAACTTTTTTAAAAAAAAAACCACACACAAATTGAAAATAATTAAAAATTGGATAGCAATTCTACAAGATTTATTGTTCTTTTACAGAAAACTTCGATCTCGAAAAATTGCGACGCCATCGAGCGTTGACAGATGATTTCCTGGAACTATTCAAGCATTTCCAAAATGAGGGATATTTCAAGCCATCAATTCCTCATGTTGTTCTGCGACTTCTTGAAATTGTATTTCTCTTCGTGCTGGCATTCAGTCTGATGCCCCTTAAAGATTACATAGTTGTTAGAATTGTAGGATTGTTAATTATGTCACTGTGCATTGGGCGTGCAGGGTGGATTCAACACGAGGGGGGTCATCACTCTCTAACGGGACATCCAAAAATTGACAAGTTAATTCAGACCATATTGTATGGTGAGCAAGTTTCGATTTTTCAGATATTCAGCGTATCAAAAATTATTTATGTAATAACATAATAATGTCCAGCATTCAATGTTGTTTGCATGCATATAAATAAATACATATTTTAGTCGTATTATGTAAGTAATGTATTACCACGTGCTAATGGGCTTCATTAGTTTAATTGTTGCAAACACTTTTTCGTCACTGTAGTCATTGCACTTTTGTATGATTTTTTTCTTGTTAATGAGAGAATAATTGAATTATGTTTATACAATGCAATAGGATTTCTTTTTGGATTATCTGGTTCGTGGTGGACCAGTCAACACTCTCGCCATCATGCAATGCCCCAACATATTAAGCACGATGTAGATTTAAAAACGCTCCCTTTGTTAGCCTTTCATCGAAAGGTGGTGAGAACTGCAAAGAATGGAAAAGGATTTTTCGTGCAAAATCAGGTAAGCAGAATTTTCTGTGCATGTTTCTTGTATTTGTACATTACCACCGCCTTTACATGTTGTGGTAAAATAGCTTAGCGATTTTGAAGACCAGATTTATGACCCCGGGGTCAAAGACTTAAAAGAATTGGGAAAGGGGGGCTGGGCGGCGCTAAATGAACGTAAAGAGGATATAGGGCTTGGCCAGCATGTATTGTCAATATTAAAATGAAATGAAATGAAGAACAATATTAGTTAGCATTATATATAGGTGTCAACCAAAAAAATGGGATTTAATATTTTAAAAAATATTTTTAAATTGTAGAAATGGCTTTTTTTGACTGTGGATACATTGTTGGTGGGGCTGTTCTGGAGACTGTTCCTTCATCCTCAGTATTGTCTGCACAAAAAGAAATATTTTGATCTCTTCTGCATGGCTTCCCACTACTCGATGATCTATTTTGGTGGATTTATGAATGCCGTCATCGTTTTGTGGGTAGTTGCAGTCTATATGTTCGGAAATTTCACGTTGTCTCACACACACATGCCTGTGACATCGGAGCCGACGCATTGGGTCGAGTACTCGTTGTGTCACACTTCCAATGTACGTTCCTCGTGGTGGGTGGATTACTGGATGGGCTACCTGAACTACCAGATCGAACACCACCTGTTTCCCACGATGCCGGGATTTAGAAATAAATTATGTCGAGACCGGGTCAAAGCTCTGGCCAGGAAACACAATCTCCCCTACAGTTTGCTCAGTTACAAAGAGGCTGTTATCAGAACTTATGAGAACATGAGCATGGTTTCCAAAGAACTCGCTATGAATGACTAATAAAACGTGGGAAAATGTTGTCTATTTAATACGTATGTAAATCACTCGATAATAGATAAAGCTATCGGTAATATTTATGGACAGTGAATATGAATAAGTATGAATCCTGGGATTACTATGGATGCAAATATGTGTGAAATCAAATAGATTAAATTAATGGTCGCTATTACAAAATAAATGTCAATTGTGAATTTTATGATATTTTTTTAGCTGTTTGTGGAACAGTTTCTTCAGTCTAATTAACTTTGTCATTGCACAACAACTGCTAAATACAAACCATTTTCTGTTTCAGCAAGGATTTTCTCTAAAACGCTAAACACAAACTCGCTACCTCTATTTATGCATGCTATGCTATTCAAATATTTTTTAATGACAATCCATTGTTTGTGCATTATAAAAAACGGTTCTCACATTAATGTTACAATTTAATACAGTATCTTAAGAATCTGCTGGTTCAATTGATGAACGAGTCCGGTTGCTTGACCCCCACCAAGTCAATCTTACAGAGAATTTAATTCAGTGTAGAATTAGACAAATTTCAACCAAATCCAATGTCCGACTGTTCGGATTATTAGAAAGATGACTTACATGATTGTTTGGTTGATGTGGCGGTTGTGCACTTATATTGGACACGTGTGTCGGAAGATGGGAATTTTTATTGACGTTATTGGACGTGTATTTCGCACTTTGTACATACTAATTCCTACCAACATCAAGGTTTCCAATTATTTAATAATCACGCACCGACGAACTATTAAACTACCACAATTATTACAATAATGCTCAGTTTGCTCTGGTTAATGTTGATTACTCCCCCTTGCCAATGCGTTTCTGTGATTTATTATCAACATTAAATCTAAAAGAGAAAGATATAATCCCCATATTCAGATTTTAAATTGATACAATAAATGACAAGGAAAAAAAGTCGTTTTTTCCTCTAGATATTTGTTGAGAAGATGTATGAATATATATATGTGCAAGATATTGTTAACTAGTTGTGGGAAACTGGAAGCAAGAATTAAGAGTCTGAGAATTCCGAATTACTTTAATGTATCCACGATATTTGTTCTTAGTGTGGGAAATGGCTCCGACAGCGGAGTTCTTATTATTGTCTTGTTGTGATAAATGCTTCTCAGTTTCTTAATGTCTGCCAACGGAGAAAGGGTTTCCAAGCTGATTGTATTATCGTTCTCTGGAAAGTGACATTATGGGCAATGAGAAAAAGGAGTTGTTGTATGACGGAGTGTACTACGATGTCACCAAATGGCTTCCAAGGCATCCTGGTGGGAAAATCATGGAACTGTACCTGACCACGGGGGAGGATTCCATTCATGCTGTACAACAATTTCATCAGAGATCCACTAAAAAGGTTATGGGCATTATGAAATCCCTACCGCAAAGACCGGCCACTGATAGCGAGAAAAATGGTAATATTGTATTTCACCAAAAATTAAAAAAAAACATTGTTTTTCACAAAATTTACTTTGCTTATACTTTTGCAGTAATTGTCGACCTGAAAAAAAGAGAACGCCATAAGGCCCTGACGCAAGATTTCCTAAAACTTTTTAAAGAGTTGCAAGAAGAGGGACTCTTCAAACCATCCCTTCCACATGTTGCGTTGCGACTTTTTGAAATTGCATTTTTCTTTTTCCTCGGGTTCACCTGTTACAAAAATGGATCTGACTTGTCAATGCGAATTTTTGCTTGTTTAAGTGTGGCTCTTAGCATTGGGAGGGCTGGATGGGTTGAACATGAGGGTGGTCATCACTCTCTGACAGGACACCCTAAAATCGATCGCTTCATTCAAACTTTTATTTATGGTACCAACAAATTAATAAATGTGTATACATTGCTGATAATAGAGATATTAGGAAATTATTGTCTACAATTTATTACATAGGATTCTTATTTGGATTATCTGGTTCGTGGTGGATCAGTCAGCACTCTCGCCACCATGCAATGCCACAGCACATTAAACACGATGTAGATTTAAAGACTCTGCCTTTACTCGCCTTTCATCGAAAGGTAGTGCGAACTGCAAAGAATGGAAAAGGATTTTTCGTTCAAAATCAGGTATGTTACAATATTTTCTTTATTGTATCGCGTTAAAATTCGAAATTATTCATGAAAATTTTTGGTTTGTTTTAGAAATGGCTCTTCTTGGCGGTTGACACGATGTTAGTTGGAATGTTCTGGAGGATGTACCTTCACCCAAAGTATTGTCTGCACAAGGGGAAATATTTGGATCTATTCTTCATGGTTTCCCACTATTGGTTGATATATTTAAGTGGATTTATTAATTTTCTTGTTGTGGCGTGGTTGGTGTCTTGCTATTTGTTCGGAAATTTCACCTTGTCCCACACTCACCTGCCTGTGACTTCGGAGCCGACGCATTGGGTCGAGTACTCGCTGTGTCACACGGCCAATGTGCGCTCCTCGTGGTGGGTGGACTACTGGATGGGCAACCTGAACTACCAGATCGAACACCACCTCTTCCCCACGATGCCGCAATTCAGAAACAAATTGTGTCGAGACAGGGTCAAAGCACTCGCGAAGAAACATAACCTTCCCTATAATTTGATGAGTTACAAGGAGGCTGTTGTCATAACTTATGAGAATATGAGCACCGTATCAAAAGAGCTCGCTTTGGATGACTGAATAAATATATTACCTAATGTAGTGTGTCAAATGTAGATTATCGCAAAATCTAAACGCGAAAACGGTATGGATAATAAACAGTTCAATTTATGATAATGAGATAAATATTAAGGTGAAATAAGGTGGTTCATTCGAAACTATTGAAAAAAATCATTCTTAATTGTGGCTAGCCGGTTATCAATATTGTTGATATAAATAGTGTAATTTGTGGTTTAAATAGTGGGCGGAAAGCCTTAAAACAGTGGTAAATGTAGGTAGTGGGAAAGAAATCTACTCAGAAAAATCTAGGGAAGTTTTCCTATAAGGGAAAACCTCCCTAGATTTTTCTGAGTGTAACATTCAGTTTAAATAGTGGGCCATTATATGGGAACCAATACATACAAACGATACTGAGGATCTTGCATGCATCCATCTTATTTACACGCCCCCAAGACAGATCCCCATGAAGCACATATACATAATTATGAGTAATTATAAAAGATAAATAGAAATAATTTCATATGGTACATTAGTATACAATTAACTGAAGAGCTTGCTAAATCTTTATGTAGCTATATCAGAATAAATAATTTTAATTGTTTGATGCTTTATTCTGTCAAAGTTATGCAATCCACAAACATATAATCAATTGAACTTAAGATGTAAACTTTCTTGTGAAGGCCATAATAAACTCATACCTTACCTATGTACCTATATGGATCCGTGGGATCAATGCAATTTAGAATTACCGAACAATATTTGTCCAGCTTGTTCCCAACAAGTTTGGACTTTGGATTTTGTTTATTTTGCATATCCACCTTGATGCAATGTGCTATCATTGTATTCATGGATATACTATATTCTTCTACAGTGGAGGAATTCGACGAATTTGATGAATCACTGCGACTGCATTGAATTATTTTTATTTTGAACTTGTCCTTGAGTTCTGTTGAATTGCTGTGGGGATGTATCTCGGCTTCTCGTATATGCATAAAGTGTTACAATAATAAGAGCTTTCCACGTTTGTACGTATATGTGCGTGGCCTTTGGGTTCCCTTTAGTTCGCCTTCTGTTAATGTCGTCGATTCAGGGTGTCTGACCCATGAGTACAATAAGACCCGACACATTTTGTTTTTGGGTTTTTTGGAACAATGTAGGGTGTTGATGCTTATAGATACTTTATGTGTACTAGTGTAAACCAAAGCCCACCCAAATCCATAAACTCCCGAAACAAGCCTTTGGGTTGGGGTTTGTGCTCTTCTATTCTTATATTATAATATTGTGTATGCCTGAAAATTTTTCACCGGACCGGAGGAAAATGTGTTAGGCTTGCCGAGGAAAACATTTTTAACTCGTTAGCCCACCATGGGGAAAATTTCGTAACAAGAGGCAACATTCTAACTGCATATGGAATACATTGAGACATGTTGTAGCAGGTATAACCAGGTATACATAGATACATATGACAATTACAATACAACACCCTAACAAAGGGAGAAGCACAATTTTGCGCAACCTCCAAAAGGTACAATAGGTTATGTAATCACATCACAACAGCAACGTGAGCACGCATTGCGCGTGTCCATTGTATAATGTATACAGATACTAGTAGTATATAATATTATATGCAGAATATGTATTGCTTAATATTTAACTTATTCTGAAGAACCACAGTTGTAAGATTATACTGAACCAACTCTAATGTTTTTTATACTGTACATACATATAACTTTTTAGTGTATATGACTTATATAAAGATAGGTTCTTCACGACCAAGGTTTTATTTCTTTTTATCTATAAAATGCATTGGCTGTGCCGGTTCTGTGTTAAGTACATCCACTGAACTTCACCAGTACATCACTTCTAACCAACTAAATGGCAGCGGAAATGTCTGCTCGTTTGTGTAATATTCAATTTCTACTTTTTTGTGTGTTCACAAATGCAGTATTGTTATGTGCAGTGATTGTGCAAGCGAGTGCAGAAATTAAAATTGAAAATGATGAGATAGCTTTGCAAATTTCTCAGGGTAAATTGTTAGGAAGTGTGCTAAAGTCGAGGAATAATAGAAATTTCTATTCATTTCGTGGTATCCCATACGCAACTGAACCAGAGAGATTTCAGGTAATGTAGACGTCACCAAAGGTAACTCATTGGTTAAATCCCCATTCTAGGCAAAGAGTACATATAATTAAATAAAATGTACAAGTTACATGCAAATACAAATAAGAAATTAGTGACGCATTCAAATTTTACGTTGGTTAAACAGAGAATGGTTTGGCAAGTTCCAAATTGTAAAAGCGTTCTTCAACATGAAACGATCTACGTGTAATAAATTGTAATTAATAATATTTAACATTGGCTGGCATAAGAAATTAAATTTCTATTTCGTTAATACACAAAATACTGTAAGACAAATTAAGTTTAAAATTTTGTGGTCTGTGTAGCATTGAATTAAGGTGTAATAATTGTGCATTAAAATTTGTTTTTTAGCCTCCGATACGTGGCAGTTCATGGGATGGTGTCAGAAATGCAAAAGAGTATGGATCCAATTGTGCCCAGTATTTTCTAAGTCCGGCTACAACCGGTTCTGAAGACTGCTTATACATTAATGTGTATTCTCCAAATGTAAGCATTGAAAACCATAATTGTAACAATTTAGAATAGGAAATTTGATCTAATTGTGTAATGACAAAAACTGCATTCTTACGATATTTGCCTTAAATAAACAATGCAGCTGAAACCGGATGCAAATCTAAATGTGATGGTATGGATTCACGGCGGGGGTTTACAATTCGGCGCTGCAAGTGAATACAGTCCCGAGTACATCCTGGATGAAGATGTGGTTCTGGTCACACTGAATTACAGATTGGGAATCCTTGGCTTCTTTAGCACTGGAGATGATATCGTATCTGGAAACAATGGTTTGAAGGATCAACAACTTGCACTTCAATGGGTTAAAGAAAACATAAGAAGTTTCGGAGGGCACCCGGATAAAGTCACAATTTTCGGGGAGTCCGCGGGCGGGTGAGCTAACCAAGCAGCAAAAAAGGAACAAAGAAAACCAAAATTTTACAAGTGTCTAAAAGTGGTTTTTATATTTCGTAGGGCATCCGTGAATCTGCACCTATTGTCCAAAGGATCTGAAGGTACTACTCTTTTCTTTACTCTAAATCCAAAAAGAAAAATCGAGAAACATTTTCTTATAATTTTTTGTAGGTTTATTTCAGAAGGCGATAGCCATGAGTGGTTCGGCATTAAACCCATGGGCAATGCAAAAGAATCCAGCGGAAAATGCTCGAAAATTAGGAGAAAGACTCGGGTGTTCAAGTGCCGATAGAAAGGAATCAATGCAAGAAGTTGTTGAATGTTTGAAGGGAAAGGAGTTGGTCGATATTTTGAAAACTCAGGCTACATTTTTTGTAAGAATTATTGAAAAATAATATTAGATGTAATGCAGAAAGTAGAAATGGATAAAAAACAATAGAGAGAATTTATTATTTATAGTAATAATTATTATTGTGCGTTTTTTATTGAACAGGAGTGGTCAATTTATCCGCTAACCTTCACTGCAGTTGTGGAGTCCAAGGTCAACAAGGGTGCATTTTTAACTGACAACCCTTACAATCTCATGAAAGCAGGAAAGTTCCACAAAGTGCCCTACGTAACAGGAATTACTGCTGATGAAGGAGTGTTTTTTACTGCCTCAGGTAATAATCGTTTCCAATAAATTCATGCAAAAAATCCTATTGCTTCTAGAGGTGAGAGATTGCACAATTTATTTTTATCATTACGTAGTGCTATTGGAAGAAAAAATGCTGAATGAATTCAATGAAGATTTCACCCGTATTGCCCCTATTACTTTAATGTTCGCTGATTCTGAAGACAAAAAAGATATTTGCAGAGACTTGCGCAAGTTCTATGCAAGCGGTGAAAAATTTCTAAACTCAAATAGGAAAAGCTACAATAAAATGTTTGGAGATCGATATATTCATAATGGAGTTGTGCGTGCGGCAGAGCTATTATCGAAACATGTGGAAGTGTATCCCTACTTGTTTGCTCATGAAGGGCAGACCTCTATTATCCAAACAATTTTCCGTGTGCCAAATGTTGATGGTCAGTAGTCTGAGAATTTCTACAGTGTTTGAATTTTTAAAATTTTCTACTTTAAACATATAATTCTTTCAATGCGACAATAAAGGTGTGTCGCATGCGGACGACTTGGCATATCTTTTCAAACAATTTGCGGGCATGCCCGAAATTCTTGATGGAGACTCAGATGCTGAAGTTGTGTCCAGGAACTTTGTGAAATCTTTCGTAGAATTCGCCAAGACCGGGTAAGAACGGCTTTGCCAACTTATTATCTATACCCCTGGTGTAGAACAGTAAGGAGTAACATAAATCCATAGTTTCAATTCAGTCTGCCACAGAAAAAAGAAGTTTTTTTTCCTTTTTAGAAAACCCAAGACATGGGGCAAGGAATTGGAATGGCAGCCGATTAATAAAAGCGGAGGGAAGAGTCTGTGGTATGTGATAAATAAGGAAACTAAACTTGAAGACGTTGGTGTAAAATTACAAGGACGTGTTGAATTATGGCGTGATTTGCTGCAAGAGGAAGATGATACGGACGACACGGACGACACGGTTCAGGATAGATCTGAATTATAGAATTCAGTTTCGATGACTCTGGCCATAGCTCAGTGGAAATTTCGTCAAAAAATATTTGTGAAAACGATAATTTAAATTAAAGCGTTGTCCACAAGAATATTTTAATTCGGCCGCAATTTAATTACATTTTGAAAATCATGATACATAAATTATTTTAAAAATATTTTTGAATGGCTAGAATAATTATTACTATTTCTTAAAAATTTATATGACATACTGCCATGGACCAAAAGAATGCAAAAATTGTGTTTCTTACAGTGATGCAGCGTTGAATGTGCGGTTTAAGTAAAGGTACTTGCAAGCTCTAAAGACTACTTTTTGTCTCATTGATTTATGGATAGGATCCCAGGGATGGCTACCCTGGGATTATGGGTCATGGCATTTTATGGGGTTTTTAAAACAAAAAACCCGACCAATTGGTTTTTTTATGTTTAAAGCTTATATAGTAGTATTACTGTGTATTAACGTTTGGCTCAATTTAATATTTGAGCTTAATAAGTGTTAATAATACGTGATTAATGAATTACAAGCAGACAACATGTAATTCACAAAGAAATGGTCAATTTCTTTATGTAAATAAATACAATAAGTGGTATACTATGAAACATAAAAACCCCCGGTCAGAATTTTTTCCACCCCTGTGATGGACGTAGGACATATTGTAGCTTAATGTATACAGTAAGTGCAGCTCTGGAGAGATTAAATTCAATTTGAAATTCAAAGTGCCCAAAGCAAATTATTATGAATAAATGCTGATGAGTTTGGAAGACTTTGACAAAAAAGTGACGTAAACTTTTACACTTATGTAATAATTCCTAATTTTTCAAATCTGTTTACAATGTCAATTTCTTTCCTGTTTTTTCCAGTTTGATTCCATCTCATAGAATATCAATCAAGTGTAGTATAAGCCTAAACAAAGAATGAGACATGCGGGTTAGGCAATGGAAAAAAATTTAAAACTAATTTTTATACCGGTGAAATCTTACGAATTGTTTTTTGTCAACATCAACCAAATGGAGCTGTTGGATCATTTGTTGAAAAGTTGGTCGAGATTTTGGATCCACTTGCCATGTGCTCAACATTAGCTTATACCTGCAAGTAATTACAATTATTTCAAATTCTGATGAGTTACAAAGTGATTTACGCAACAAATTGCAGTATTTTGTGCCCTGTCTTACAGATTCTCTGACGCGTGCTCAGGTTTAGAATTTCGATGTCCGCTTGCAAGTAGTGGAATGAAAGTTTGATCATAAGTAATTCCCGGATAAGGCACCTCAGCCAAAGAAAATATTTCCCACAGTGTAATTCCAAATGACCACATATCCGCTTCCGTTGAAAATATAAAATCTCGAATGCTTTCAATGGCCATCCACTTCCACGGTAATGGCAACAAATTCTTCGAAGCGACGAAAAAAATTAATGAATAGGAAATATCTGAAATTCAATCATGAATTATACACTTTGAATGTTACCTGTTTCTCTTTCTTATACATGATATCCTTATACAATTGTTTGGACAGTCCAAAGTCTGTAATCTTTGCTTGGTACACTGCCGTCAACAAAATATTCCTCGCAGCCAAATCTCCATGAACAACTTTTTTCGATGCAAGATATTCCATTCCCTCGGCAATTTGAATTGCCCATGACAGCAGATCCGAATGCATGAATTCTCTTACAATGGGGGGAATAAAGGTTTCGGCCACATATCCTAACCTGTAAAGAAGACGCAAAATTACATCGCCTTAAGTCGATTGCTACTTTTAAAAAGCATTCATTCAATTACAAGCAGACGAAGCAGATAATTATTTACTATAAATAAAAACAATTTACGCACGATGTATTTCTAGGAATTGTTTTCTTAATGAAGTCACTTCTATGTTCCCGCAGATTATTTAACAAATTTCCCTTTTCACAATGCTCCATTACAATGTAAACTTGTCCTAAAATTCAAGTAATAAATAAGCAAACGAGTTTCATTTCTGGAATTTAATATTTCATCTTTAAATTTCTAAAAATGTTCAAAAGTTTACTTTTTATAATATTCTGTGTACATGCTCCAACCAGGTACACGATATGTGGACTTCCACTGACAAAGCACATAATTTTCAATTCCGAAAGAAGCGCTTTGAAATAATTCACATCCGCGTTTTGGCTCACAGTTTTTACGGCTACTGTAATTTTGTCTCCATTCTTTTTTAGAAATCCTTCAAAAATGTTTCCGAATTCCCCACTTCCTAGCAGTTTCTTACCTATTAAATTGGAAATAGTGTTAATAAAAGCAAAACTTAATTTTTAAATAAGATTTTAATTAAGATATTTCCCTGACTTATTTCCAAATTTTCTAAGGCAATTTCATATGTTCGATGATCGAACGGGAGCGACAGGGGATCACTGGGATCAAACTCTCTGCTATCTTTAGGTATTCCTTTCTTAAAGATGTCGATTTCTGCTGATGTCAGTTCTCGCAGTAGCCTCTATAAAGATGTGTACATAATGTTTTAAAAATGCAGGTCACAAATGGTCAAAATTCAAAACTATTTAATTACATATCTTCAATAACCGACAAGTGTTTACCTTGCTATCCCGTAAACATTTTAATTGATACACTGCGCAGACTAACAGTACGCCGAAGGCCAGGAGTGCACCCACACCAAATCCAATCGCCAGCAAATTATTCCTACCTAATGTTACTCCCGCTTCATAAAAATATATATCCCAATTAAAATGTGTTTTATTTTGATTGAAGCAACTGCGGTCAATATTATTTCGATAAGCATTATTTTGGTTCAAAAATAATTATTTTTTCCACCTATTCCAAAAATCGTTTCACCATTAAGTCATACATTTATATGCAGCATAAATATATATAATGAACCTTTTTTATTTTGTTGCTTTATTTCCTCAAAAATTTCATGGTGCTTCGTGCCCACCTCTTGCCGCTCTTTCAGTAAGTGGTTATACTGCATCTCAAAGACCTCCAATTTATCTACCACTGTTTTCAACATTCTGGTAAATTCGTTCTGACCCCCACCGAGCAAACTTTCTTCGCCAGTTTCCACCCTATCTTTCGCTGTATTTTCCATCTTGCTATCAGGATTAGAATCTGTAGCAATGCCAAAAAGCGCTAACCCTGCATTTTGAATTTCACTTGTAGTATTCTTGCCCAATTTTTGCGCTACTTGACCAATAGGTACAATGTGCATATCCGAGCACAAGATTACCGGATTGACGGGTACCGATTCTTTCCAACTTTCTACAAGTTCCGCTGCTTCCGATGGACTCGTGAACTTGAAATCCGTTACATTGCGGAATTTTGCATCTCCTCCTCGGAATTTCAATTGATGATCCACGTCTGGGGTTTCAAAACTGATGTTACTTTCTCTACCCATTGATGTATCCTCAAGGAATTCAATAAATTTAAACATTGCTTCAACAATTTTTGGAATCGTCGTGGAATTACTCGTCATCGTTATTTCAATGGACCCACCTCCGTGTGCCGATTTTACCAAATGTGTTCCATAGTCTTCAAAAAAATTCTTCCAACTTTCCACACTTTCATTATCTCCTTCTTTGTATTTCGGAAGACTTTTAACAGTTTTCTTAAATTCATCGTCCAATTTCAAATCATCGTTCAGAGTCAATTCAAATGTACGATACTCCTTTACCGCTGAAATCTTTTTCGTATTATTCTCCATAATTTCGGAAAAAATATTGTATCCTGGTTGAACGTCTCCATTGAAAATGTCCAAGGGAATGGTGGCTCCATCAATGTTCAGTGATCTCAATCTATCTCTTACATATTCCTCCCGATTTTCCACTAATTTGAATATTCCCCCCGAGTTTCTCTCCAGATCGCAGGTGACAGCAGCTGGAAACATGTAGCCAATATCTGATCCTCTAACAGCTCCCTGTGCAAAAGGCGTCTTCTCTAAGGGTCTGTCTTCAATCACATTATATCCATAGCCAGTGATGTTCTCTGGGAATACGGGAGATTTCAAACCAAAGGCTTCTTCCATTAAAAGAGTATTTTCATCATTCTGTTCAATATCCCGGAGGAGCCTAACGACATCATCGGCTCTTTGTGGAATATCGGCATTTGTCAAAATATTTTTATTTTTCAAAATTCTCTGTAAATTAGGTAATGCATTGGGAAAATCATTTTTAAGCGATGCAGCCATTGGGGTGTTAGCAGCAGCTGCCAACCTTTGAGAAACCTCTGTATCCGGAATCCTTCCCAACATTTCAGACTCGTATTTCCGAAGTATTTGCGGGTCTGGCGACTCCAATTCACGTGTTCTGCTACTTCTTACGTTGAAATTGTCGGGATTACTAAATGCTGCCTGCATCACAGCTTCTCCAATAGGATCGCCCCCATTTCTAGTGGCTTTTTTAATTTTCTCATATAAATTCCGGGGGTAGTACCTGTTATTGGGTAATTTGTAATAGCCATTTAACCGTGTAAGATGGCGCTCCACAGGCTTATTCTCTACCAGCGCGGTCGAAATCGGTCTTGGAAATGAGCTCCAGCGTTCGATGACGGATTTGAAAATATTTAACCTCCCTTGAGGTCTTCGTTGCTCAGTCTTCGTCGTACCTGACATGAAATAAGAAAAGACGAAAATTACGTTGGAGAATTTCTGGTCAGTTATTCGATCTCGGAACGAATCAAGTCCTCGCAGCATCTTGGTAAAGTGTGCCTGTGGCCCCTCAAAACGGTTGTCCGAAAATGGTGAGACGATCAACACAATATTTGGAATTCGATTATTCAGTTCTGCATGAGTGGCTAAGAAATTATCTAATGTGGCTAGAAACATAGCATCGTACTCCACACCACGTCCATCTCCAAGACCGGCAGAGTCGATAATACGCAATTCAGAATTGTTGATACCCAAATCATGCAACGGAACTGGAATTCTGTATTCTATGATATCTTTTGTTGTAGAAGACGAATCATGTCTAACTTCTGTTATATTTGCGTTGTCAAATAACATATTGATCTATTCAGATTAATCAAGAGAATATAAAATTAAAGAGCAATTTTTGCAGCAAAACGGAAATATTACATGGAAAATAATTTACAGTTGAAGATTTGCCAGCTCCTATAAGACCAAGCACTAGTATGTAGGCATTAGTGGAACTTCGATTTGCTTCTAACGATTTCAAAGCAGCCACAAGACCTGGATGATTTTCTAAGCCCGCTGTCATCTTCTGTTTTATGTGTGGAATGGTTGAAGGAATATCGATAATTATTGGACCTAGAGAGAAACGCTTTATGTTAAAATAATGAAATGATGTTCTTAAAACCATGTCTTGAAATCGTATAATTAATCTAATGTGTGTTTTCTTATTTACTTTGTCGGTTGTGTTGTCGGGAATTTGGTTTTCTTGTCTCAGTGAACGGCACTTGGACACACACACATTTATAAGAACCAATGGGAGAAGTCCATTCCTAAAATTCAGATTACATATGTGCTAGTTAATGGAATTGAAAGCTCAGCAAAATTGAACTCGAGAGAGAGGGGCTTAGGTGACACTACGTGTGTTAAGATAGGTCATTGGTTAGATAGGCAAATACCTGCCATTATCTCCCAAAACGCCCCCCTTAAATCCACAATATAATGCACGAGGGAAAACAAATAAAGTTTGAAACCCGAGTTAATGATAAAGCCCCGTGTTAAAAAAGTAAGAACGTAACCGTCACATCAACTCAACACTGAATTTAAAAAGAATTTCAAAGGGAAGTGACAATTTTAGGGGCTCACAGGAATTCATGTTTTTATTGTTTTTAAATGTGCGTAGTGATTCATTCTCAACAATATTTTATTTCATGAAATTTTAGCCAATTCTAAAAGGCGACGTCTGCATAATGATCCTGTGAAGGCGAAAAACAATATCCACACAGAATATTTGATTTATCACTACTCAAAATATTATTTTGCAATTCATACACATTCATATTTATACACATTCGTATAAAATATTATTCCAGCCGTGTTAGTAATTTACCCACGCTATCCCAACTATATGATTCTCATCTCTGTAAAATGGGAGACTAGTTTGCCCTGGGACGAATGTTCATGGCAGATGCTTACTTTGTCAATTTCATTTCTCTAATTATTCATACAATTTGTATTGCACATATAGGTACAAACTATGATTTCATAAATATAAGTACCACAATTTAATTTTAAGTGAAATACTTCATTAAATAAATAAGATTTTAATAACTATTTATTTACTTCAATTGTCGTTGTGAAATCTTGCTGGTTTCCAGTCCAGTTTTCCCGTTCGAAGACGGTAAGAATGCATCCATTTCGAATAATCACCGACTTCACATTTTCTCTCATGGCTGTTTGAAACTCTGTCTCCGTAGCTTTCAATTCGGTGTAGAACCTGTTACAAGTGTTGCATCCTGTATTAATATACGCCCTTGCACACGAGGTCGTCCCAATAAAAATATCATTGCATTTGCATTCCCGAGTGCAGGTGCAGTTGACTGACAGGAAAGGTTGAACTGGCGCTGGAGTTTCAGAGTTATCTGCGGTGAACTTTTGACAAAATCCATTGAAATCACTTTGATTGCACGCTGTAAGCGAACATCCATTGTCAACTTTCAAAGATTTGGTCTTTTTCCAAGGAAATCTCTTCAGTGTTCCTTCGGTCGTATTTGAATCGGTTAATGATTCTCCGTCTAAAAGCGGAAATTCATTGCCCTCCAAGTTATTCGCTTCATAAAGACTTGCGCAGAATTTTTCGTCGAAAAACTGTCCATTTACTTTACTCGAGCAGAGGAAAATTAGAATACAGACAAGGCGTTCCACTGTAAAAAGAGACATTTTGCCTCTAAAACAAGTGAAACATAAGAAGCAGCAGAGTTTAATTTTAGAACTTTGTGTAACAAATATTTATTCCGTATGTAAATTAATCCAAGTGTCAGTAAGTACTGTACACATCCTCAAGATACGATTGTGGGAACAAGCCGATAGTAAATCGCATGCAATCGGTAACCGCAAAATATCCATGTAAGCCACAATGCAGCCGAGTTTAAATGTTTCCACGTATGGATTTGAAGTGTTCATATACTGTTACTCAGTTCATGTCGGATTCGGTTAAGATTAATATTACCACATAATAAATATTTACGTGACCACTAACTTTTGTCTAAATGTATCAGAGGAAACGGAGTGGATGAGGGCGGAAGCGGAAGCCCATAATTGCTTTCTTAAAAATTTCTTCCCAAAGTAAAATTCATTACAGTATACATTCTTTTATCGCGTAAAACAATGCCAATTCACGTAGTGGACATTGGCACCACTCAAACCACATTCACATTCAAAAATAAAATGATAATTTCAACTCTTTAAGTGGTTGTCGGTTATGATATTTCCTCGAAGCTGTACTTCGTATACAAAAAGGGAAGATATTTACGTGAATACTGTTTACTAATGTGTTTGATGTATTATACATGAGGGCGAGCCAGAAAGGATAACTCACTTTTTGATGTTGAATAACTTACGAAGGGTTAACTTTATTCAAACGTGGTAAACGGCATAAAGAGAACAAAATTATTAGTGGGACGAAGTAATCTGACAGGCCCCAAACTCGATGTTTTCTATTACCACCGCAAACCTGCTTCTGTCATTCTAAGATTTTCACATTAGGCTAAATAATTAACTCAAAAATAGCCGTTCGCGTTGCAAATACGTTTTTATAGCGCATTATATTTAGCTTTACGGCTGGTGATTTGCATATTTAAATATATACTGTAGGTGAGAAGAGGACTACTGCGAAAACAAAATACAACAATTACCTTACCAGCAAGGTGCAGCTGCCCAGTGGAAAAATGCATGCTGTGTGTAGTGGTTGTGTTGTGTAATCTCACACAATCCCTATATGGCTCATATTTATTTATATTAACATTCCGCTCATATTTGCCTATTGACCATTTCATTGACTTGCCTCTTCATCGTGTTTACAGATAAACTAAAGATCTGGGTGCATATACCTAATAAACCTTGTTCATAAGGTCACATACAAAGTCCTTTCCTTTGTAGCGTGAGCCAACTATGCGCTATGCACCCAGTACCTACTGTGGCTAGCAAACGTTGTAAACGTTAGTGTGAATTGTCTTGCCTGCTGGGGAATTGGGGACAAGAATTATGTGTACACTGATTGTGAGTAGCGTACAAGTATTTCGTTACGTAACTTTCGTATGATTCGTTGCACACTTGTAATGTGATGTGAATGTGAATCGAGAATGCATTTTATAAACTAGGGTTAAAAACAGAATTTAACCTCCTTCGAACAATTGTGAAGAAACGTATGTAATCGATATGTCACCTTTTGAGTGGCTCAAAGTTGTGCCGAATGTCTATCGCTCTGCACGAATTACTATTATGTGAATCTTTATGCTTAGAGATTAATAAATGTCTATTTTCAATATTTCGACGGACAGTCATCAAAAATGAACGTACAAATTGCCACGAAGTATGTAACTGCTTTTTTTCCGGGGGCGTCAGTCGTACATGTGAACGTGTAGATTTTTTTTTGGACATATTATAACAGTTTGGACAAGGGCGGATACGTGTTCAAACTCCCCCTCGCAATTTTGCTACGCACTAGATATAAATAATTCGGTTTTTTGCAAAAAAACATTTTTCGCCTACGGCGCTTTTATTGTAATTTGTACACAAAATTTATATAATTTGTTTCCAAAATGTGATTATGTAATCATTTTAAGTGAATTTAACAAAAAAATCGGCTCGTTTCCGGTGCTCATGAAAGTTTCCTCGACCTGGATTCATCCACAGTGAGTTTTCACACGGTTTAACAAAGATTATTGACGGTCACTAGTCATTTGGACAGTAGTCACTCATTATATTATTTTCCAGATTATTAAATCGAATATTAGTTGTGTTTGGTGTTTTATGTCGTTTCGTCAGGAATTCGGTCAGCGAATAGTGAAATGTTTTCACCCGTCGCCAAAAATTTGCGTTATGTATCGTTTGTTTGTATGTACATTTTGCATTTTCGTGCTGGTCGTTGACGTCAGAATAAGAGCCAATAAAATTATTGTTGATTTGCTCGCGTGAAGACGCGACAGTAATAATATCTTCAGAGTGTAAGCGCGAATTAGCGTCTTCGGAAGTCTACGTTAGTTAATGCAGATCTTGCTACGTGCTACCTTATCTGGACTATGAATATGATAGGAAGGTGATTGTGATTTTGTATAATCCAGGCGTTCAGTTCTTTGAAATTATCATAGCGTATACTGGTTACTGATAAATTCAATTGGCAGGTTGGTAAATTATTATCCAAGCTCTTGAAGTGTGTTGTGCTAATTTATTTCATAGTTTCGTATACTTTTGTTATTTAATCTACGTAATACCTATACTTTCAGCAGTCCTAAAATAGATTTTCCTGTGAAATTGAATTCTACTGAACAAAATTGTTGGAGTTTGTACGAGCAATCGATCTCAAGAGGGTATTGCGCGGAACGAAAAAATATTTTAAATTAAAACGTGTTTTAATGTTAAATATTTTACCTTTCTACAAGTGTAAAATTGTAGGGAACTGATGGAAATAATCTTGGTTTCAAAGTATGCCACCGTGTATCGGCGACAATAAAAGGAACAACACAATTTTTGGGTGTTGTGGACATTATAACAAGTAGCTTGCTTCAATTTGGTATCTACACATGCACAGTGACAACATATCTGTAATTGCATCGAGAAATGCCTTAAAAACTAGTTTGTTGCTTTTGTGTGTTTGTTTCAAAACATTCGTCTTACCAACAAAATTCTAACTACTTGTAAACAAACAATTTCCACTGAATACGCGATATTTAATGATTAAATTATTTATACAATTCATTGTTTTCCCCAAGTTTAACAAAAAAAAAGACTAACAGGGAATGACGAGCCGAGTAGTGGAAGGAGCTACTTTGAAGTTACTTTATGAAATTATTGCATCATTGCTGTGCTGTCTCTGTCGGCGTGCTTATTTCCGAAATGCTTATCAAATATTTACGGTGGGATACACTTGGATACATAGACCACAATACAACAAAGAAAGCGCACTTGTACCGTACTTGTGAACCAAAATGTATTCAAATACGATACAATATTCCTATCAAAGTTTTTTGCCGCATTTTTTCATTCCATGCATGAAATTCTGCAATTCCTTCAGAGCTGTACAACACAGCGAAATATATAATGCTAAATAAATACAGAGACATGTGATGTAAACTACGATTTGTATCATTAGATAATGATACCTATGTGTAAATAAAAATAGCTGTAATAATTTTCTGTATATATGCATTTTACTACAGACTTTTTCATGTGTGAATGTTCTTTTCTTATCGAGATTGCACACCGGAATGCATAAGCAGGCAATATTTTATATTCTGTTCCGTTTTCATATTTAAAGAGCCCGTCTTATTGGTTTCGTGATTCAAATCTAACAAAATACATGCATTATGTATGAATCGGTGTACATAAAGAAAGGTTCGATACCTTTTATTCAATTCTTTTTTATTGTTGAGTTGGGACATTATTTCCACGTGTTAGTTTCACATCATAAAAGTTCTTGTCAGTGGAAAAAATAGCATTGAAAAACTGAACAAGGGAAATTACATTGTTAAAAATCTGTCAATTGTGCTAGTGCAAAAATTACCTGGATATCAATCATATGTGACTGATTGTCTGTGAGAGTTCTTTCGGCACCAAGTGAGGTGCTCTATTATTAGCTTTGCAAGGGTCCATACTATATGCTTTACGGTGGTGAATTATCGACGTGTGGAATGTGTATTACTATTTACACTGACGCTATCGGTAGAGAATGTGAACATTTTTTTGGAGAACATAATTCCAGATATTGCATACAAGAATTAAATTTCTTTTTTAGTGTCGACAGAAAAATGTTTTCCCGCATTTTCACTGGTAAGAGTTGTGCTTTCGAAATAAAATATTGTGAAACTGTTCTAAATCCCGCAGGCACCGAGAGAAATCAGCATTAAATACTTTAGTAATTGCAAAATTGACCTATATAATCGCATGCATCAATCAATATGGTATTCTGCATCAGAACGAAATTAGTGCTATTCCTTTGCGAAACCTTAGTTTTTGTTATGTTCCTGAAGTATTGCGATGGCCAATTAGGAATTACATTCGAAAAACTGACTGCAAATGTTCTCAAGCACGCTGATTTATATTTTGTGACTGATGACAGCTCAGTAGGTAATTCACATCAATTTCACTGTTCTAAAATCGTACTTTTAATTAAGTAATAGATAATTGCATTGAAAAGAAGTAATTTTTTTAAACAAAATTAATTAAAAAATAATCAATAAAATGTATTCTCAAATTAGAAAATACCATCCTCCCTCATTCGTCCATATTTCAACTGTCGTACAAGAACGACAGCTTTTCTATTAACAACGATAACCAGCCAACAACTTTTAAAATTGTCGTGGCTCTTAACAGCACAGAAAAGACATTACAAATACTGAGAGAAGTGAGACGTTTATCTTAATTTGCTTTCACTTGCGCTGAATACAATTAATATTTCGAATCGAAAAATTAAAACATTATTATTTTTTGTTTAAAAGATCGGCATGTCGAATATTTACAAATCTCACGTTTCACAAATATGGATCCTAGTATTTTGGCCCACAAAAATTGGAAGCAACACATTAATGGAAGAGACTTTGAATTCTATACCACTTGAAACAGCTCAACTGTACGCAGTCAATTCCGAATTACATTTCGCATTCCTCAGAGACGATGCTGGCAGAGCAGCAGAAAACGAAGATATAACATTTTACGAGTTGTACACAATAAACAATCAAATTGTGATGAAAAACATAACTAATTTTGGTGAGACATTTGATCACTGTGAGGAGTGCGATACTTTCACTACTCGCAGAAAGGACTTTCTAGGATTAATTCTGAAAGTTGTGGGTGTGGTAAGTGTGCGCAACAATATCAGCTCAATTTGCATGTTGTTAATTATATTAATTGTTAAATATTCATATTTTATAGGAAGACCGAGAGGCGAACGACGACACTACGTTCGGTATAAGAAATGGAGAGATATCACTTGAAGATGGATATTCAGTAAGAATCTGGAGACTCATAGCGGCAGCATTGAATTTCACGTTAGTATCAAAAATGATTAAAGAAACACATTAAACTTTCTGAACTACCTTTACTATTTGAACACCCCCACCCTCTTCCACGTGGTAAAATAAAAAGTGTGTAGTTAATACATTTACTAAATTTTGTGTGTATACAATCCAGAATGAAAGCGGTGAAAACAGACGAATGGGGAAAGTATAGTGAAAGCAACAATTCTTGGTATGGAGCAATAGACGATGTTTTAACAGGAAAGGTTGATGTATGCATCTCCGAAACAGCAATGTCGCCACATCGAGCCCAATTCATCTCATTCCTTCCGTCAGTTTCTGAAAATATGTCAGTTGATATTTGCATTTATATTACAGCACTGTATTTCCATGTAAACTTATAAGTAGCTAATACACTAAAATTATATTCACAGCGTAAGTGCCTTTTTCAAAACACCGGATTTAAATGCAATCCGAGATATTTTCGCTCAGCCCTTTAAAGCAGATTTATGGGCAGCGGTGATCGCCACGTGGATCGTCCTCGCTTCACTAATGATCATTTTCTCCTTGATCAGAAAAAGATTCGAAATTGGAGACGCGGACTCGGAGCCCGATTTTACCCAAGATTCCTTCATTTGTGCACTAGCAATGGCCTGTCAGCAGTATGCAAACATTTTTAACCAAACAATGAAATTTCTATTTCTTATTTATATTTTTTGATCAAGTGCTGAAATCGTTGTCACAAATTTTGCAGAGGTTGGGATGAGCATCCAACGGCAGGCTCATTGAGAACAATTTTCATCTCTGGCTCATTCACCGGTGTAGTGGCCTACGCTGGATATTCTGCAGCCATAGTGTCCACCCTTTCTTTAAGAATCGACCCGATTCAATCTCCCTCAGCACTCCTGCAAAGCAATCTGAGATTAGGCATCCGAGATGGCTTTGTACTTGAAATACTACAACAGGTTTTCATTCACACGGCACTCTGTCGGATAAATGAATTGTGAGAAAGATTTATTTAATTAATTTTGAACGTTTCCGTGCTAGACGACGATTGACGACATCTTGAGCAAATTTTACGGCAGATTATCCAAGAGGAAGGATGAACAAATGCTTAATATAACTGCAGGATATGAGAGATTGCAACAGCATCCTTTTGCATTCATTAGCCTACAAGATGCTTTCTATGACACAGTTAAAGTTATGGCAAAAACTGATGAAATTTGCGCTTTGAAAGAATTAACTTTGATACAGCAGCGATTTCCAGGTAGAATTTCCACGGGTGGGAATTGGATTTAAATAATAATAAATAAATAATGTCACTAACAATGATTGTACTTTTTAGGTGGGCCATTTCTCCCGAAAAATTCACCTTATCAGGAATTTCTGCGATACATGTAATTTGTTGCTTATGATTTTAGAAATGCAGATTTTTAATGATAACTTTTATGCATTTAGTAGGATGTATATATTGTATACTTGAAAAATTTTCAGGATCTTGTATATTCGGGAACCCGGAATATTGTGGCGGCTGAAGTCGGAATACTCGTTCACCAGGAGATGTTTAGAAGCCTCCGATAATACGGGAAGAGCTTTAGGTGCTAACGACGTATTTACTGCATTTATGATTTTAATAGGAGGATACATGCTCAGTACAACGTTTCTTGTTATAGAAAAACTGTTTATCGTTGCTCCTTTTAGTTACATTAGTTAATATTTGAAATATCCTCTTTCTACTCAAGAATTTGGTTATAAATACAAATTTTCAGCTTCCGTGAGCAATTTTTTTTAAAAACTTTCAAAAGTGCAACCTTCACTTACCTATAACAGACATCAGCATTCACAAATACCACATTTTTTTTTTAAGTTTACTTGGGATAAAATCTTGTGACATTAATTCTATTCAACTGTACAGTTAAATAATAGTGGGTGATAAGCAGGTGATAATTTTACTTTTGTAGCACAAAGTAGGAATTAAACCGTTAACTTCATTTAACTGTACAGTATTTGCAATCAACGTGTGAATCAGGGTGTGTAAATGGTAAAATTGTTTTAGACTGCTGAAAGCGGTTTGCTGGACGCGTCACCGACACTTCAGAGAATTTGTTACAGTGCATTATTGACTCTTTTACCATCGTATAATAAAGTTTTTCTTGTGCTCTACTTTATTTTGTCATTTAATATTTTGAACCACTTGGTTCCTCACAATTGACTAACATTTAAATGCGAATTTAAATTTATGCCATTTGCTCTCTTCACTTCTACATTTTGTGTAATATAATGGTTAAAAATATAATATGTGTTATATCCGCTGTATATAGTTATTATATCTGCTCACACTTCATGAATACACCTACTATACATAAACTATGTTGTGTGTGCACTGCCACACAGATCAGGCAAAGCCTATGTCCATACTAAAATGCATGTAATTTGGTGTTGCGTTTACATTGCGTCTGAAGGTCAACCGTTCCCATTATATCTGTGTCCACTTGCTTCACGAAAAATAACCTTCAATCAGCACGGCGAAGGACAAAAGAGTGCACATCGTTAGTAAAGCAGTAATAACAAATTAATCACAGCGTCCAGTCATAAATTAGATGCAGTGTTCAACAAATCTGTCTGTCGATTAAATCATGGGGTTACTTTCAGTGTTGGTGTGGGGATCGTTTGTTGGAACAATTGTTTACATTTTGTTAAAATCTCTGGAAAGATATCGAAATTACTGGACATCTCGGGGTGTGCCCAGACTGACATTGCCTGGTTTGTACGCAAGAATATTTCAGAATATGTCTTTCTTCAACATTGACCGGGCGCTGTACAAGCAAAGCAAAGATGCTTTTGGGGGTTTCCTGGAAATGCTTACGCCAATGCTATTCGTTCGAGACTTGGATATTGCAAAAAATATCTACGTAAAGGATTTCGATTATTTTGTGAATCGACGATTTTTCAAAATTAATGACGAAATTTTGAACGGCATGCTCGTTACGAAATGTGATCGCGAGTGGAAGGAATTGAGAGCAACGATGAGTCCAACATTCACTACGGGAAAAATACGAAGGATGTTTCCAATTATGAACGAATCGTCGAAAAAATTAATTTCCCATTTGGAAGCATTTTCAGCGAAAAATGATGGTGGAATGGTGGATTTTGAAGATGCATTGGGGAGATACGCAATGGATGTGGTATCGTCGGCCGCCTTCGGAATAGAAAGTGAAATATTTAGTAATGAGGACTCAATTGTGTCGAAAATGGCAAAAAAGTTGCAATTCAAACTAACACCCCTTAAATTACTACAATTTGGACTAACGATGATACACGACAAAGTTGGGAAGATTTTGAATTTAAAGTTCGTTGACGAGGAGGCGGGAAATTTCTTCACGAAAGTAATTACAGATTCGATCAAACAGCGAGAAAGTTCGGGCGAGAAGCGAAATGATTTTTTACAGTTGATGATTGAAACGAAAAAAGGAGCATTAAGTGCCGACAGAGAGAATGAGGAAATGGATACTTACGAAAGGGATGCTCAGTTAACGACACAGGATTCTGGAAAGAAGAATATGATCCCAATTGACGATGACCTCATAGTGGCCAACTGTATTCTATTCATATTTGGCGGTTTCGATACTACACAATCTGCACTCACCTTTGGGGCGTATGCTTTGGCGCTGAATCCTGATGTGCAGGAAACTCTGAGAAGGGAAATGCTAGATGCAACAGAAAATACCGGCGGAGAGCTCACCTATGACATTGTGACCCAAGCGGAATACTTGGAAAAAGTGGTCAATGGTGAATTTTCATGTTTTATTTCAAATTAAACTTTATGCGTAGTACTTGTTAGAGCAACCCTAAAATTTGTTGCATGATTTAATATTGACGATTTGGATTAATTATTAAATCTTTCTTGTCTGCAGAAATCTTGAGAATGTATCCTCCAGGTTTACGCACCGAAAGACTCTGCAGCAAGGACTACCTTCTTCCGAACAAGAGTGTTGTTCCCAAAGACACGGTCGTTATAATTCCCGTCTACAATATTCATCACGACGAAAAGCATTTTCCAAATCCCGATGTTTTTGACCCAGAGAGATTTTCACCAGAAGGAAAAGCCAGCCGCCACCCTTATGCATACATGCCGTTTGGACATGGACCCCGGAATTGCATAGCAAATCGGTTTGCGTTGACGGAGACGAAAGCTGCCATTGCTAAGTTGGTGCTTCATTTTGACATTGAGCCATGTTCAAAAACAACCATTCCGATGGTTTTCTCGAAAACAACGAATCTAAAGCCTAACAATGGAATGTGGCTCAAAATGAAACCAAGAGTCAAATAAAAGTTACTGCAACATGTAGATGGGTACACTAAAACTTGCAACGCAAAGGTTTACACAATTTATTATGTTGTTCATAATTGCTATCAGTTTCATTATAGAAAAATATTTGAATAATGCAAAACGAAGTTGTGAAGAAATCACAGTAATGTTAAGTACTAATGTTTTTGTTATAAATGTTTGTCGGTTTATAAGTGACAAAATATTAACGCTATTTTAAAGCTGTCTGGCATTCGAATAGAAATATTTATATCAAACGATGATTAAAATTATTTAAATCTGATATAATTCTCCTTTGAAAACTGACATGTAAAACTGCAAAGAAACCATGATTTTATTTTCTACTATTTTGACTAGCAGCACACTGTTCCATCTTCTGTTCTTAAAGATCGACCATTTTTACTGGCAACAAATAATATGACCCTCAACCAGCCATTTCAATTTCTCCATTGTCAGAACGGGTGAGCAGTGAAACATTAGCGGTGCTTAAGATAAGACACAATTCATTTTCAAAAACGAAATTATTGAAATGGAAATGACTCAAATGGAAACTATTATTTAATCAAGTTATATAATACAAAATACAAATGACAATGTACAGCAATCCAATGTCATTTTTTGTTAGAGAACTAAATTTCTGAATAATTTTAAGGGAAGAAGCATAACAAAGGGATGAATGACTACATATGTACATACAAGTGGCTTTTGAATTAATTAGTGTGATTGATGACTGTGTTGCAGTGTATCTTCAGCTATAATTCACAAAAAGTGTAGACAAAAACGTCAATTAAAATTGCAATTCATGCTGACCATGCCATTTACGAACTAGAATAAATAATCAACTTGAGATTGTAAGAAACGAAATTGCCATTCACAAGCAAGTGCGGAATTATTTTCTTTATCTTTCTCTATAAAGTCGGATACACACTTAAGTCATCTGGCATTTTATTCCGGATGGGATTAAAGAAAGAATATAAGACTCTAAACGACCTTAAAGAAGGAAACAAAGGAGCAATACATCTGTAATGTTAAAAATTGTGTGTGCAATATTCGCAGTAAGTTCGTAATTCCAATACTCAGATAAATCATTTGAGAATTCAGTATTAAAATTCATCTATAATTTAATTTTGTTACTAGATTTATGCTACGACGACTTTTCCATTGGGGACTTCCGGAGAGGACGAGTACAATTTACCACCAAATGACTTGAATAGCACCGATTCACTTTTATCGCCTTCGTGGGAAGACAATGGAGAAAACTACGAAGAAATTGTAGATTTTGAGGAGGAAATTAACCAGAAACAGATAAAACCGACAGTCACACTTCCGGAAAGTATTTGGTTATTAGAAAGTAGTAATAGTCAGTACAACGACAAAGGAAATGTAACCCACTTGACATCTGCAACAAGGATTCGAGTACGCCGTTTTGGTAGTTCTTCAAGGTCCCGTGCTAGTTCCAGTTCTAGCGCCAGCGCATACAGTGCTTCAAGATCAAGGTCGAGTTCTAGCGCCAGCGCATACAGTGCTTCGAGGTCAAGTGCAAGTTCATATTCCTATTCAAGGTCAAGGGCAAGTACACACCATCAGTCCAGTTTTAGGACATCGTCTAATCCATTTTATCAAAGGCCTTATCAGCAGAACCGTGGATACAATAATTACTATAATCAACAGTATTACAATTACAGGAGAAGACCCAATTACAATTACGGGCGAAGTCCCAATTACAATTACGGGCGAAGACCCAATTACAATTACGGACGAAGCCCCAATTACAATTACGGGCGAAGACCCAATTACAATTACCAAAGACCAAGGCAAAACTACAATTACAATAATCGCAGGGGCTGCAGTACACGATTTTTTGGGTTTCGATTCCGCTATTGTTGACTGTTGCAATATGGTGTCATTTATCAATATTTTAAACAAATACATCTATATGTGTAAGAAGATAAATTACTACATTAAATCTCCGCAAAATCTTTCATTCCCTATATTTGCTATAAGCCGAAAAGACCATCTTTCTGATTAAAAGACATCACGTTAAAGTAATTACCACTTTAGTAATTTACATGTAAATTTTTAGACGGATTTATGAAATAAAAATTGAGTTTAAAAATTGAAATGAAAATTGTTCAAATTATTGCGTATTATTGATAATTAAAGAATGCAAACTTCCATATATGTATTTATAAATTTCGATATTAAGTACTTTAAATCATTTTTTGGGAATATATGTAACTAACAATAATTATAATAAAATAATAAACTTGTTAAACTTTTCCGTCCAGGGCTTGAACCCATAACCCCTTGGATCCGCACATAAATGTTACACATTAATACAATTACAAAGTACTAACCTGTGTAATTTCCTTGAAAATTATTAATGTTTCAAACAAAGTAAAACTTGGTATTTTTGCCTTTAGAAATGGTAGGACTTTCACTCACCAGATGCTACATAGCTCAGGCCGAAAAATTTAAAAATTCGAGAAGAAATAACAATTGAAAAACATTTGGTTTAACTTTTTCCGTGGATCATAAATTCCTCCTTTCTACAACATTTATTACCTTCAAAATTAAAATTATGGGCTAACGATTTCAAAATGTACCCATTGTAATAACAGGGTACCAAACTTGGATATGTAGGCCGAAAAATATTTAGACACAATTAAGGAGACTGATAATTTTTCTATGTGAATAAGTTTGTTCAGCTTACTGCATTGCAAATCAACTAATACTGAACCACTGCATTCGTTATATGTAACTAAAAGACACTGTCACGGTTTCACTACATCGTATTTCACCAGAAATAAAATTACTTGGCGCTAAAGATAATTGGTAACACTGCGATTCAATATTAGTTGAGACTCGAATTTATGTAGGTTATTTTAAAAATTGTGAAGCAAATAGGATTTGAAATAAAAGTAAATGCATTAAGTAGTAAATATAGCGATTATCATTCGGAGCTCTGTCCCTAGGCCCAAAGACCCCCAAAAGCCGAAAGTGGTTCTCCATATGTTACTTGGACCACACTGATACCATGTGGAAATCAATACATTTGGCACAATTAATTTGCTATCCCATACATGCTAAATGACAAATAATACCTGAAAAAATGAAAAAATATCGTTATAGAACTCTTCAATTTATTGCAGCAATATTTGCTAATAAACTTTTGGCTATCAAGAAATTTTTACACAGAAATGGCATAATATAATTTATATCTATCCCCGTGTCGACGAAAGGGCTCCGGATTCGAATTAAAATGTTGTGTTAGGCCTTTGTTGCAGATATTTTTTAATCCCGGGTAATTCATTCACTCTACTTACCAGTTTCTGCAACAATGGATAACCCTCTGTGAACAGCCCTTGTTCCAAACCCGCGCATTTTTCATAATGATAAAACACGTGTGATGCAAGGATATCAACCCAAGTAACATTGTCTCCCACCAGCCAGCCACTCTTCGAATTCTCCAAAATTTTATCCAATTTTCCCACATAATATGGTGTGTCTTTTTCAATAATGGTCTTCACCAAATTCTCTTTTTCCTTGTCGTCAACTGATGGCTCGAACCAAGGTCTCCACTCTATTCACAAATCACACAAAATGTATAATCACTTCCAGAACAAAATATTTATGAACAAATTGACCTTTTAATATTGTTATGCATGTTTTAGGAATCGATCCCTTTTGAAAATGACAGAAAAACTTACTGGCAATATAATCTCTTAGGGCATCTCCAATCTCATCACATTTTGCCGCTTCCCACTCGTTAGAGCCGACAAGGTTAAACCTTTTCGCTAAAAACCTGGCTATTGTTATGGACTGAGCCAATATCCGACCATCTTTCAGCTCCAATATTGGCAATAGACCCCAAGGTAAATTCAGATCTGCAATGTAGAATAATTAAATGACGATATTTATTGGTAAAACATGAAATTTTGCAGGAAAGCCTTCCATTGGCACAATTATGTCGTTTCAATTTAATATTCTACACACCTGACTTTTGCTGGGAAGTCAACTTGTCGTAAGGTATTTTTACATCATCAAAGTCCACCTGGGCGAAAGAAAATATCAATCGAGATATTTCCGCGTAGCCACGAATGTCGAAATAGGTCAGTTTATAATCAGCCATGTCAATTTTCCTCTTTAATTGGATCCCGGGATGAAATAGTTGCACCTTAAAATGTTCACTGAGACCGAACTTGGCGCTTGCTGTCTGTTTTTAAACGAGATTAAAAAAAACCTATAGCAAGCGTTACAGTATAGGGATATACAATACCGGTATATGTATAATATTCAGCATTATAGATAGATAAAGTTAGAGGTTTATTTTTATTGCAAGGTTTCGATGTACGTAGACGTAATAAGTGGCTTGAATCGGCAAAGTGGATCATAAAGTGGTTTTAACCAGCATTTCTTTATCAGAATGGAGTTTTCGGCCAACTTATACAGACAAATGGAGTTAAAATAAATAAATAAATATTTAACATGCGGTTCAATTATTTTAACGAATTTGCCCACATGTTCCATGCAGATGTGTAATAATTATTTAAACGAATTCTATCCGGATAAGAAGGAGCCAGCCTAAGCTTAATATCAAACAGGTTTTCAGCTGGAAAACCTGTTTCAATGGCTGTATTGAATTCTAATAGTGTACACTTTGTATATGGACCACATGCATAGCCTGATGGACCATCGCAGATATCTTCTTGTTACTATTTGCATATAATGTAGAGATTACGTTTATGTGCAAACACATCTCCGGTCTGTATGCAACATTATAGTAAACAGTCATTGGTACACTGAAATGATTGTAAGGTAAATTGTAAAATGTAAAATTAAAATCGAAATCATCTTTGTTTACAACAGCATATCACCCCTCCTGCCCTCCTGTGATTTTGGAATTCCTATGCTTTTGGATGCGCAACCAAGCGTTGCTAGTAGCAACGTGCTACGTACAATGAAATGGTACGTGAATATATGTAGATTTCAATCTGTGAAATTATTCATATTTTAATCGCTATAACTGCGATAAAAGAGGATTATATTTTTCGGTTTGAATATGAAATCACAGTTAAGAATATAACAATAAAACATAAAGCATCGAATACAATCTATTCGAAATCATGAATGCAGTGGAATATAATAGATTGCAAAACTGTAATCACGTGGACGAGTTTATCTTCGGATTCATGTCACCCTCGGATCCGGATAGGACTCGCATGTTTGCATCTCAATCTCATTTTGAAACTGTGCCCACAAACAAATCCACCTTTTTAATTAATTAACATTTCTTTTAAGCTGCAACTGATTAAATTAAATTATAGAATTTAATACAATTTTTCATTGCTTATATTACTGTTATATATAGACACTGATAAGGAATATCTTTGTTCGTTGGCAAATCCCACCAGTTTTGAATGCAACAAAATGTGGCTCACTCTCCAGTCAAATTGAAAATAGTGAAAACTCTGCTGATTCGCAGTGCGAAGAAAATATTACTACCATCAAATCGGAAACTTTTGCTCCTATTATATCCCCTGATTTCGATTTAACCTTGAAAGATTGTAGCTCCTCCTGGTGAGAAATCCATGATTGACTTCTTTGTGAGAAAGTTTCTTTGTTGTTTGCCATTGAGGTTTCTTTTGTACATTATAATTAGAATTAATTTAGCTTAAAAAGTCATAAAACTAAATTGCAGGCGAATCCACATTTCGAAAAATCATCGTGAGAATAAAGTGCAGATGCTTTCAATCTATTTGGAACTACACGATTTGGTGGATATAAGTGGCGATGGCTATCCATCAGAAATTCTCGCAATGTATATCGTTCGACTTGCAAACTCCAATGGAACAATTTTGCAAACCAGACGTACATTCAAGATCCAAAATCATATTTGACAAAAACTTAATGTAGATACTGAAGTTGAAATTTGGATAGATTGTTTAAAAAATATTAAAACAATACGTTTTGTGGGTAGGAAGTGGAATACGTCATTTTAATGGATTGGTTAGTTATGGATGGAAATCTTACATTCCTTTGGAGGAAGTGGCTCAGCTTCTGGAAGCAAATCAGCTCAAAGTAGAGGTTGATCTAACACTTCTTGCACATGCTGACCTTTCTTTCTACACGAAGGTTGTTGAAAGTATCGAAAAATCTGATGATGGATCAACGTGTGAAGAATTAGAAGAACAGACTGAGGAAAAGTCAAACGTTGAAGTGAAGACGGAGAAAAGTCAATTCATAGATATCAAATTTGCTAACGACACCAACAGCTTAATAATTTGGGGAGATAAAGCAAAATTGATTGGTGAGCTAAAATTAAACTAACAGTTATCCGCGATCTAGAATCGAAATCCTACAAATCTAACTAATGTTTGTAATTAAGCGAAAAAATTAATTCAGAGGGCTCTGGCTACTTCCGGAAAAGGTTGGATTTAAATAATCCCTTTCAAACCAGTTGTTCAGTGGCCATTGAGGAAGATTTCGCTCCTGTTTTTGTGGACGTGGTGAATCATCTGAATGAGAACTACGATAAGTGTAAATGTGTGAACTCTGCATCGTACAAATTTGTAGAAGCAGTTTGGGCCGCTGCAGTTGCGTTTGAGGTTCCCACCTTAATGGACGACACTTTCACCACGTTATGCGACCTGGTGGAACATGTGGATGACGCCGCCACGCTCGCTGTTAGGGCTATAAAGTATGATCTCATTGAAAGAGAAGATTGTGTTGCAGCCATCGCACGTCTACGAATGGTTTTACTTCTGTAAGTGTTATTTTAAAATTCCACATTGTTAATGGTGATTTTCAAGCTCATAAATATAGAAGAATGTTGGAAATTCTGCTATTACTTAGAATTGGAAAATATAAAAAAGGGTATAATATTATTCTCTAAATTTATATTGCAGTAATGCTCAAGAATTGAAAACGTGTCCTGTATTGGACATAATTCCAGAGGTGTACAAAATGTGGATCGCCGAATGTTTACTAATGGCGAATTCTGTTACCTCGGACGGAGTGGACGACTCTTGAATCCGGTCTGGTGAACCCGCGTTAAACTGATAACATTTATTTGTGTCGTTAACTTATGAAGTTTAAATACTTGACAAGCACAAAAATTTGTCCATTCAAAATAAGTTTGGAGCAAAAAATAAGTTATCAAATGTTTCGGAATAAGTCATATTGAGCACCTCTCCAACACATAATTTATACACGTGGGTTCACAATGCTTGCTTGTATGTACATAAATGAATTACCCTGTATAGATTACAAAATTCATTGAAATATTAAAGTGCAGTTATGATATCATCTCAAATTATAAATTTATTTAAAAAATATAAATATATTTAAAGAAAATAACTTAGTTTTAATTGATTATGCAGTGAAACATTTCTTTGGTGCATTCATTAACGATCCTTTAGGACAATTCCAAACTTTGGCGAAAGAAGTGGATTGAGATAATCCTGACAGCATTTTGTCCTTTACAATCAATCGAGTTCCAATCGAATTCTCCGAGCTACATTGATGCTACAAAAATATATACGTATATAATCATACTCCTTATCCAATATCAGAAACAGTACTTAAAATATTTCTCTAAATTCTGTCTTATCTTCGAGTACATATTTATACTTTCAATTTAAACTTAACAAATGTACATTTATGTGCATATATAACTAAACATGGAATACAATTACAACAAATGTACGTACCCTTATACTTTTTAGGAACACCAACTGTTCTTGAGTGTAATTCTCAAAGCCAATTAAAGTTTTGAAGGCAAACTTTTTACTTTCCTTCTGTTTGTCAGCAGCCTCTTTAAAAAGATTCATTACCAAATCAAACACTAAATCAAAAGCCGTGTCGTTCACATTTCTGGCCTTCTTCAACGAAAGTGGTTGCATGGTGGGCCACCTGGTCCTTTCATCACTTTTGATTTCCGAACAAAATCCATTGTCTCCGTCGTCGTCCAAATTAAAATCTTTTTTGACTATACCTGCAAACAAATGTTTATGTAACGCCGGAAATTGCTAGTAATTTATAATTGAGTATGACAATTAAAGTGAAGAGAGAGATATTTACAGGCTCCCCTCCACCTTTCGACAACGTTTCTCGCAAAATACGCCCAAATTCCTCCGTATTGTAGTGGTCTGTGATGATAAGCACAAATTCGCAATTATGATACAGTACCCAATTATCAACAGATTAAAACATAAATTCAACTTACAGCAAGTCATTACTGTAATAAAGAGGATGGAATATCCATGTAGGCATTATAAAATATTTTGTCAAGTTTTTTCCTGGGTCGAGATGATCCATGGTGTTGATTATACTTCCGAGAGGTTGGTACAGTTCTGCATGTCTTTAAAAAATGTAAGAATACAATAATCTTTAATGTTTGTAATCAAATATTTATTGTGTGCCATTTCATAGTGAGTATAATTTAGCTAAAAAATTCGCATCAATTACTTAATTCATTACTATATGATAAATACTTACTTCATTACTGGATTGAACCCCTTGATAAATCGCCACCTCTTCAAGTCATTATTTGCTATCATGTAGGACAGGATGAACACATTTTCCAGGAAAGAGTCGTGCCTAATTAATTTTGCCGATTCGTTGTAACCAAAGTTTTGCAAATCGGGGATGGTGAAATTGACAGTATGTACGGCGTTGTCGTAAGAGTTGATTACGTCTCTGTACAGCGTCAATTTCTTCTCTCCGAATGTTTTCTCCCTTTCTGCATCGTTCAGCCATTCGCGGAAGCGAACAAAAATATATTTATACGTAACGAATGCATGGTCCACTATATCTTTCGTTACGCCCACAATTTTCATCATTCGGTTGATCACCAAGTGAGGCATGTAGGTCTTCAGAGCAAGGACGCACACAGCTCCAGGCCTAATTTCAACAATATTTCACACAAGTTAAATAATTAAAGTATAAATAATGTAAAGTAGGTAACATTAAAGGGGAATTTGCATTGGAAAACTACCCATTCACTTTTTACAACACCTTTACTATTTACCGTTAGGGTTAAATAACTTTAATGGAGAAACAATTAATTAATTGTAAACAAACAAACCCTTAACCAGTGTACAATTGCTTAGTACATATAGTAATAAACATTATTTTTAAATAAAAATAACTTTTTAGCTTAAATCTAACAAATAAATAACTGAATAGATGAGTGTTTTAACTGATTGAAATAAAGGAAACTTACTCTAGATGACTGGTTGCTTCGAATACACTTGACCTTCCTAGATAAGTTTTATCTTTAGGTGGGAGGTAGTCGTAGAACTTATGGTACAACCACAGAAGCCAATATGCATCTGAAACAAATATGGGAACAATATAAAACACACAATAAAGAATCAATGTTATTTCACGCAACATAACTTAGCTAACATATTTAACAGAACTAGGTAGTTATAAAAATATAATTACTAAAGGCCATTTGTGGAGTAAGGTCTTGTCCTTGTGGGTATTCAGCTAGTGCATGCTTCAAGTCAACAATTAGTCTTCCGTTGCACATATAGTTTGCGAAGCTGAGTCTAAAATCCCCGTAAATAGGTTCCTGGCCTATGTAGTGTGTCATTATTGTTTCATTGTTAATGGCAATAAATGTCGGATCCATCATCTCTGCGTACACATCGCAATTGAAAATCTTTTTCTAGATTCAGTGAAAAGTTTACATTTTTAGAATCAATTATTTTCAAAAGTTTATGATAATCCCTTAACAGCCACAAAGTTTTCTTGTGGGCGAGTCATCTGAAAATTAACAATAAACCGGGGAAAAGTGTATAATTTTTTGTCGTCTCCAAATTTTGTAGAATTACCTTATCTTCACAATCTTGACATTCTTTATTGTCAATTGGATACGGTAACTCTGGCTTGGCGTTCATGAAAGCAGAGTTGTATTGGCCCTTTATCGTTGTGAGGAGATTCTGAAATATTAGAAACGCGGTTGCCAACTGACTACCACTGACGGTTTTTGAAGAGATTTTCCCAATTCGTAATGCCTCCTGAAAAATAAACTCAAGTTCTCTTTGAAATTCGCTGTCGCTTCTGTCTTTATGTAAAGCTGTTAAGATCCTTGAAAACGTTTTGTCGCCATCGAAGTTAGGCTAATAACGAAAAATGTTATACGCAATTAAAATTATGTTTTGTGAGTTAATTATTTAGTATTATTTTCGGGTATTCAATTAAATACTCTACCCTGAATATATGTGTTCGAAGCGGCCGATTGGAAAACTGATACAAGTCAAACATTCCGAGGCTGCTGGTGAGATTCCAAATTTCGTAAGCAATCTCACTTAGGTTTAATGTTGGCTTTTCAAAGTTTAAACCCGCTTGATCCACTGCCTTCAAAAATGCACCCATTCCCACTTCATTTCTGGCAGCTATACAGAAACGGGAAAATTCAATGTTGAACAGAAAATGTTCAAAAGATTAATTTCCTCTAAAGTTTTCCTAAGGCTCGAGATAAAGATTTTTATTTATTTCTTAACCCACAAACAATTTCCAAGGTTGGATAAGTACGAATCAATTGTTTGTTAAATTCTAATGTTCCCTGCTTTTCTTTTAAATTCAGAAATAAAATAGTGCTTATAAAAGGTTTGGTTGGAGTGTAAAACTCTCAGACAGCTAATCAACTCAAACCAAATCTTGTTTTTGATTTCGAAAATTGACATTTAATTATGTCAAATCAAACCAGGTGGGGAAATCTGGGAATATTTGGAGGAGGAAGATGAAGGTGTCTTCTCCATCCATCTTAAATTCTCGGAACTTCTCAAGTCTTGAAGGAGTACCGATTTCCATTATACAGCCCACCCCCTTCACCAAGATTCGCGCCTGATTTGAATTACTTACTGTAATTGAGACAAGACCGGAAAAAAATGTGCAGTTGTTCAAACAACATATTCTCGCCAGCGGACGCAAAAATACTACCTACAAATTTGAATAAAAATTAAGTAAGTATGCAAAAGTATCGAATTAGTAAAACTAAAATCTACGATGTAGTAACGTTTACCGAATATAGATTTTTCTTGTATATCTGCTTTGAATGTTTTTAAAGGCTCATAAGTGTTCAAATATCCCAAAGACGATTCCTTTTCTTCTTCTTTCCGATATTTTCCGCAAACAAAATCGTAGAAATCGTCACAAGGGTCCACCGACTCAATCATTGTCTTCCGCATCCAACCGGATATCGATCGGCAACTGTCAGTATCACAAACATAAGGATCCACCTCCATTGGATTTACCACCATCCACAGAGAAAGTAGAAATCCGAAAATGTGCAGCAGCAGAGCGAACACTAAAATTCCTATCATCTGAAGAGTGAATCTGCGCCAGCGCGGACTCATATTGTACCATATTTGCAGATTGTCAAAGTCCGTCGTGTACATTTCCGCCTGCTCCTTTTGACCAATGTAATTGTACCTCGCGTCCACCTCCACGTCATTTAGCATCATGTCATTGTCGTTCTCCTCTTCAGAGTCCGGGTCCTCCCTCAAAGACAACTTTGCACTCGTCCTCAATGACCTACTTATCTTTGCTCTTGCTCTTGGAACAGATTCGAATCCAGAAATTCTGCTATGTGCACTCGATCTTCCCGTAATATTCGAAATTCTTTGTCTGACCATTTTTAGAAACTGACTGATTTTAGAACTGATGAAATGGCAGAGCCCAATTTATGGACACACTTCGTGATTGTAGATAAACTGGCTGAGGTTATCCGATTGAATTTCCAAATATCAATGTTGCAATTTCCCCAATCCTCGCATCCTGATGTTGACAAGAATTGTGACCTTTATAAGCCATCGGCATGGATACTCCCCCACAAACTAATAAATAGGTAGCATACATAACACGATCATGTACGTACGTACAACACGTAAAAATGTTGTCACTATCCAGTTATTTATTAACGTTTTTATATAATTTGTGAAAAACTCGCATCTCTATCTTTGCTAAGGAGGGAGCTCCAGCAATTACGAAGATTATATTTGTCGCAAAAAAATTCTTACAGCAATTACGATATAAGCTGAACTGTATTTTTATTTAAAAATATATATTTAAAGAAAACAAATTGGTTTTAATTGTGTATTCAGGCCTATGCAGTGAAACATTTCTTTGGTGCATTCATTAACGATCCTTTAGAACAATTCCAGACTTTGGCGAAAGAAGTTGATTGAGATAATCCCGACATCATTTTGTCCTTTACAACAAATCGGGTTCCAATCGATTTCTCCGAGTTACATTGATGCTACAAAATTAAGATAGATTAATATTAATTGCTTTATATATCTATAAGTGATTCTTTATAATATTGTAAATTGTTTACATTCTACATGATTTTTCAACTCCAGAATGTACCCTAAAATAATTTCAATTAGAACAATGCACGTACCCTCACGATTTTAAGGAATACCAACTGTTCTTGAGTGTAATTCTTAAAGCCAACTAAAGTTTTGAAGGCAAACTTTTTACTTTCCTTCTGTTTGTCAGCAGCCTCTTTAAAAATACTCATTACCAAATCGAAAACTAAATCAAATGCCGTGTCGTTCACATTTCTAGCTGTTTTTAAAGAGAGTGGTTGCATTGCGGGTCGTCCTGTCTTTGCATCACTCTTGATTTCTGAACAAAATCCATTGTCTTCGTCGTCGTTCAAATTAAAATCTTTTTTGTTTATACCTGTACAAATTGTTATATTCACATTTGAGCCAAGTCGGAAATAGTAAATGAGTGTAAAACAAATAATCAAATTGAAATAAAAATTATGTTTACATTCGCCTCTCCACCTTTCCACAACATTTCTCGCAAAATACGCCCAGATTCCTCCATATTGAAGCGCTCTACGATATTCACAATTCACAGACAATTTGATTTTATATACAAACAACAATTACCATTCTTCTAATTTCGTGCAAATTAATATTTATATTGAACGTACATCATGTCATTATTGTAATAAAGGGGGTAAAACAACCAGGGAGGCATTATAAAATATTTCGTCAAATTTTGTCCCACTTCATGATGGTCCAGGGTGTTGACAACTCCCTTGAGAACTCGGTACAGGTCTGCGTGCCTACAAAAAACCAATACAATAAATACAATAAAGCACATCCTCTTAGAGATTATGTTTTCCAGCAATGGAATAAAAAATCTTTTTCCATATCTGTGAAAGCGCAGCTGGTATTCTCGGGATTGCGAACGCGTTGCAATTATAGAGGAATTACTTACTCGAGAATTGGATTGAACCCGGGCACGAAATTCCATCTATTCAGATCGTTATTTGCCAACATACTCGTCAGGATCATTACATTTTCGAGAAAAGATCCGTGTTTAATTAATTTTGCTGTTTCATTGTAACCAAATCTTTGCAAATCAATTAGGGAGAAATTCAGAGTTTGAATGCCGTTATCGTAAGAGTTGATTGCATCTCTGAACAGCGCCAATCTAATCTTCCCGAACGTTTGGTTCCGTTTCGGATCATTCAGCCACTCACGGAAGTGGGCACTAATATTTTTATATATTCCTATGGATTCGTTCACATATTCCTTCGTAACGCCAACAACTTTCATCATTCGGTTAATCACCAAGTGAGGCATGTATTGATTCAGTGCAAGCACGCACACTGTTCCCGGTCTGAATTCAAAAACATTACATACATTTAATGTTCATAAATTGCAAAGTTTGTATTAAATAATATCAAGCTTAATTAATAATAGTTAAACGGTTTAAAACAAGTTAAAAGGGGACATTCACTCTAGTTGACTGCTTGATTCAAAAACAGTGGACCTTCCCAGATACGCTTTGTCTCTCGGGGCGAGGAAGTCGTAGAAATGGTGATACATCCACAAAACCCAAAATGCTTCTGAAAGTACAAAATTATTCAATATTTATTACAATACGTTTGGGTGCTCAAAAATTACTCTGAAGGGCACATAAAAATTGCCCAATTTAAAATGTCATAGTCATACTTAAAGTCATTTTTGAATCGATTTTCATTTTCTTCTTTTGTAGCGAATCCTTTTGGTTATCAATTTCGCTGTTCAGATCATGAATCAGTCTTCCATTGCACATGTAGTTTGCAAAGCTGAATCTAAATTGTCCATATTCAGGTTGCATACCTAAGTAATTATTCTCTATCGTTGTTTTGTCAATTACATCAAAGGTTGGATCCATCATTCTTGCATATACATCGCAATTGAAAATCTCTTTCTAGACACATTCAAAAATTTATATTTTCAAAATCAATTATCATAATCGGGTGAAAATGAGTACCAACATAAACAAAACAGCTGGGGGAACGTTGATGCAATACAAGCCTATCCTTTAATTGCATGTTAACTGATTGTGAGTTTATCCCTTCCTATAATCCCATTATTTTCATTGTGGATTTGTCCTTCGTGGGGTGTTCCTATTTTGGTAGGCGAAAACTTCGCATGTATTCGTACATGTCGTTAGATTTAGATTTAAGATTAACACGTCCCCTTGTGCCTTTCAGATAAATAAATACCCCGGTCCTTATCATAAGGACCGGGGCGTGGAATTTTAGCACCCGGGGAGGGTGGACTGGCCAAATGTTCCCATTTTACTTAATTTGCAAACCCTTTAAACCCCGATCCCAAATATACATGCTAGTAGTTATTGTTATTATTATCATGCAATTAAACTTCATGGAAGATATCTTTAAGATAAATTATTTGGGTAGGTGTTAAAATTAAAATTTTGAGTATTCGTTGGAACTCGTTTCTGTTATTTCAACAATTCTAAAATGACTGTTAGTATTACCTCGATGTTGTATGATATGTTTTCGTCAGGTAGATACGGTATAGTCTTGTTCCTGTCGTATGCAGAGTAAGCAGATTCGAACTCGTCCTTCACTTTTGTGAGGAGATTCTGCAACATTAGGAAAGCTGTGGCCAACTCAAACCCAGAGACAGATGATATTTTCCCTAATCGTAACACTTCTTGAAATATGAATTCAAATTCATTCACAGAATTATTATCCAAAAGTATAGATTTGAATATCTTGGAAAAAGTTGTGTCTCCATCATTCAAAGGCTATTTATAAAAAATTCAATGGACAAAGGCTATACTTGGTTTATCCAGACTCGCTTGTATTTTTATTTTCTCTGATTAATTTCCTACCCTGAATACATGTGTTTTGAGCTCAATATTAGTGAAAGGATACAAGTCAAATATTCCGAGGCTGCTGGTGAGATTCCAAACTTTGTAAGCAATCTCACTTAGGTTTAATGTAGGCTTATCAAAATTTAATCCAGCTTCATCCATTGCTTTCAAGAATGGACCCATTCCTACTTCATTCCTTGCAGCTGCAAATGTACGAAAAAATTATGTTGCTTCTCGAAAACTTACCACAAAGTGATGACGCATTGTAAAAATACTGGTGACACATGAAAGCATGAGTGGTTATTTGAAAATAGAATAATTCGTGATTTTAACTTATTTTAGAACTAGTTATTAGTTTCCCAATGAAATTGACAATGTGCAATACATAAATGTTACATTTATTTGCTATTACTTACTGTAATTTATACAAGATCGAAAAAAGATATGCAGTTGCTCATACAAACTATGCTCTGCAGAAGAGGCAAACATTCTACCTGGATATTTCCATAAAAGACATTCACATTTAAAGCCCGAATTACAAAGTAAGTACAAGAGTTGAATCTAAACGGTAGTATGATTACCGAAAAGATCTTTTTCAAGCCAATCCGCCTTGAATGTTTTTAAAGGCTGGTAAGTGCTCAAATGTCCACTGGATTTTTCGTATTCTTTCCGATATTTACCACAGACAAATTCGTAAAAGTCGTCACAAGGGTCCACTGATTCAACCATGGTCTCCCGCATCCAAAGTGAAATCGACTGGCAACTTTCAGTGTCACAAACATAAGGATCCACCTCCATTGGATTTGCCACCATCCACAGAGAAACGAGAAATCCGAAAATGTGCAGCAGAAGAGCGAACACTAAAATTCCTATCATCTGAAGGGTGAATCTGCGCCAGCGCGGACTCATATTGTACCATATTTGTAAATTGTCAAAGTCCGTCGTGTACATTTCCGCCTTCTCCTTGTGACCAATGTAATTGTGCCTGGCGTCCAACTCAACGTCATTCAACATCATGTCATTGTCGTTCTCCTCATCAGAGAGGTCCTCCTTCAATGAGAACTTCATACTCGTCCGGAGTGGCCTACTCAACCTTCCTTTGGTTGTCTTTTGAACTGTTTCGGCTCCCGAGCTCCCGCTTCTCATGGACGTAGCTCGGGTGCTCTTTCGCTCGCGTACATTTATCATTTTTCAATAACAAAGTTATGAAAGCACCATTTCTAGAACGTTCTGGACCGAAAGTAGTGCTGAATTGATTTGATACGGTCTTTCTAGAATTTCCAAATATCGAATTGTAACTAATTTAATATGGTATCCTCTACGATGTCATGGATACATTATTGTATTGCAAATTGAGTGGGTTCGTCATACCCATTACCCCAGGGGTCAATTGAAGTTGATCTAAAGATTTTACCTTGGTGTATTTGGACAGTGGCTTATGCAGCCTTTTAGCTCGTCCTGTACAATATTATACCTAAAAGGTACTTTAGGTAACAAATACAAACCTACATCATTTGATGTCATGTACTTTGTTGAATTTTGTCCACCCTTTTGGCTTATTGCCCACCCACCTTGGTCAAACGGGCGAAAAGGGCAAAATAATAATAAAGCGACCGATTCTGCAATGTACCCCCTGAACTTTTAACATGGAACAGGCTGTAGACATATGCATGTTAATGCACTTTTGCCCCTATTGACCTGGCGACCTCAAATTTCAACTACCCCTTTTGCTCCCTTTGCATATGACCGTTTTTTCAATTAACCAGGGGCAAGCTGAACACTATATGTGGAATATTTAATATGTTAATATTAGAAACAAATTGTTCCATCCATCAATATCTGATAATATCAAATATTGATTCTCTGATACACCCGTCATCTCTGATGTGAAATCAAAACAATATTAAATATCAATTTTACATCTATGTTTACATTAGCTGGGCAAAATGACACCGTATTTTTAAAGAAGCAGTCTCCAGATTCGTAAATCGTAGAGTATGTATGCGCATCACAAAACATCTCTATTATAATTTGTGGTAAAAATGCATGTCATTGGAATGAAACAGCGAAATGAAACGATTTTCTATATGGGTAACAGTTTATTCACCTATGAATCATACAATAAAGTTATGGACATTTTATTGGGTGTCTGTGATTGTGAAAAAGTAATTGAGTCTGTGTTCTGTGTGCAATCAAATTCCTGATAGAATAAATGGAACGTAGCAAATAAGTGAACAGGAAATGAAAGTATCACAAATGGATAAATATTAATATCTCGCAGCAGGAATGCGTATATCTCTCAACTCAACTGAACACTTTTCCCCTTCGCCAATAACACCACAAGATTATATATAACAGTGCTAAAATATTGTATTTACATTTACATTATTCATTCCAATCCTTTCCTTCGTTCGTTCGTTGAAATGAATTTTTTCGCCGAGAAATGCAAATATTAAATATGATATCTAACGACTAACCTACATTTACACGTATAAATACGAATAACAGTCAGATTTACTGGGCAAGGATTAAGGATTCAAAATATTTCAAATGTAATCGTCTGTAGCCAGTAGACGATAATTTGAGGACGGTTGAATGATATCATCGCTTGCAGCAGACACACACAAAACGGCTATTTACCGCCGAGGCTCAATTAACGGCCCTGCATTCTTTGTCTTACTTGTACAGATAAAGTAATGTTCTTCCGTGCACTTTTCGACAATCCACTTGAAATTTGCCTCGGGGCTAATGGACACGCACTTATCGTCAATTGGAACAAAGTCGACATCCTGTCGTCGACTCTTGCAATTTGCGGGGCACGGGTTTGGTGGTGGTGGAGGTACTTCCTGGCATTCTGTAAATTTGCAGGGTTTCGGATCCTCGCACTCTACAATGGGATTTGGGCAATTCGGTACGGGGCGATTGCAATTGTGTATTGGTGGGTCACAATGGGCCACGGCTTCAGAACAGGCTATCTCAGGGGCTACAAAGGAATAAAAAAATTAACTGGGGTTATTTTAAGGCTAAAAACAATTATTATATTAAATCATGTCCTGGTCCAGAAGTTTGGACCGGATAGGACCGAAGAGAACTTACATACACTATTTGGGCTTTAGGACCGGACCGGAAATTACGGTCCGGTACCAACTCTAACCGGTGCGAGTTTTAAAATAATGTTTTAATATTAAAAGTATTTAAAGTTACCTCCACAAGTAACGCGTGCGGGTGTGCAGGTCACGATCGGTTCAGGGCTAAAAAATTAAATTAAATTAGAAAATAAAATAAATACACCAGAGGCACTTATTATCAAATAACTCACCAAATAGTTGTTGGATCAGTACAATTAACCACAGGATTCTGGCATGTAATCGTGGGCTCCGTACAGTTCGAGATTGGTGGCGGGCAAATTGTGATCGGATGAGGACAAACAATTGCTGCAGTTATTTAGTAGTATTAAAAATTTTTAAATCCACAATTTTTTTGTATTTTTTTAAAAATTTTAACAAATAATTTCGTAACTTACGAGCTGAAGTACAGATGATCGCAATAGGCTCACACGAGAAAATGGGGCGACCTGAAATTTAAAAGTTACCCACATTATTTTTATTTATCAGTGAAATCAAAAATGTATTCCGTAGAAAAGCACTTACAGGTGGTCACCGCCGGTGGGCATTCAGTGTGACACTTTGACTTTGCAGTTGGGCACACGAGCTGAGGCAGAGGACAATTCCCAGAGGTACAATTTGGCTTTACTTCATAGCACGGGGGAGTAATAACAGTGCATGTTTCCTTACATGGCTTCTGCGTGGTTTGGCACGGTCTTTTGGTGGCACAGGGTGTCGTCGGTGTCACAGGGCAAGGTGTCGGTGGTGTAATTGGCACAGTACAATTGGGATACGACGTCACACAATCAGGTCTAAATACGTTACATTTTCCAGGCGTGATTTCACATTTTGACTTGGTCACGGTACATTTTCCGGGCTGGGTCACACAGTCCTCTGGGCTACTGAGGGAGCACGTAGGGGGTACTATTTTGCATAGAGGGCAATTCGTGTGACACGTCTGATTGGCAACTTGACAGTGTGCCTTTTGAATCGTGCAAGTTGGATTGTCTATTTCACAGGGTGGCTTGGTCACGTTACATTTGGGCCGTTCGCAATCCGCGTTGCAGTGAGGGGGCCGCGGTGTTGTGGGCCCACAATGGGAACAGTTCGAATTTAATTCGTGAGCATTACGACGATTTCGAACACTTATTTTGGCACCGTACTTCTTAATATTGTCAAAGTTCGAGTATTTGAAGGGTACGGAGGAATCTGTCCATTCGAAGTGTGAGACACCGTCGTTTTGCACCTGGGAGCCACTTGTCCAAATTGGAAGATCTAAGCCTGAAAGGGAATAATAATTTCGAATAATCTTGGAAACCTAAAAAATTGCTTAAAAACCCGATTGACAATAGAATGTACATATTTCATTTCTTGTGGAAGGCGAAATATATTAATGTAAAATTCTTTGTACCTGTAGATTGGAGTTTGGCCACAATTATGTTATGTTCATCTTCGCTTTCCAATGAAAGTAGGCCGTAATTATCCATTTTTGAACACATTTCTCTAGCCACTTTCACATTGGCCTGTAATACGTTTTTAAAATTAAATAATGAGATTGAATTTGTAAAAATCCACAACAAAATTTATGATTGACTAAATTTTTGTGGATGGTTTAGTTACTAGTGCAGTTCAGTTGCAGTTTAGTAACATAGTATAATAGTATAGGTTATTAACATTGTTTATGTGCAATTACCGGAAATGTGCTGATATAATATTTGGTCGTTTCACCAAAATGAAATGGCAGCAGGCCTATAAAATAAAATATTGTCTTGTTTAATTCCAATTGTAAGTACAAGAATCCCATAGTCCATTTTATTACCCCCAACACAGGACGAATACTAAAAAAGAAATTTAAAAGTTGCTCTCTCTGTACGTAAGTGGAGATACAATTGCTGGACTTACTACATTTCCCCACTTTAAATTTCCCCTAATTTCCCACCAAAATACCTTTATCTTCAATTTTGCTGTAACTTGAATATCTAAATGACCGTAAAATTATAATTTGGTAAAAAAAAGGTCAGTACCTGACTGTGCTGTAGCGTCGTTCGTATTTGGTAGAAGTCCAACCCAAAAAAGGGCCAGACACACAGTTGATTCAAAAATCGTCATTTTAACAATTCAAAATATATATTTTTTCTGATAGAGACAAATTATGTGTTCGGGAATTACAAGTCAATCAGCTAACCGGTTTCTGCAAGTCTCTAATAGTATCCAACCACCAGCGTAATGTGTTTTAACAAAAATTCGTTTGTATTTATATGCATATTTATATTTGCACACGCATCTTATCATCGTTCGTGATTCATCTTTCTGAGAATTAAACAGATTTGTGGTGAAAGAGTGGACCAGTTTACCAACATTAAAATTGTTTGAGGTATTCTTTGTGTGTGTGTTTCACTGTCTTATCGCATTTGCACGTTGTATACGGTTAATTGGGGAATCAGGTCGAATGCAGTTTGCTTTATATAATGTAACGGTTATATAAAGATATATTAATCGAACCGATGACGCACTTATTTATTTGGGTGTGTAGGCATGCAGTGCCTGAACTAGGAGAAAGTATGGAAGCTTGTCACAGGGACCCTTTCGGATTAGAATTCCTTACACAGGAACTACATCCAGCTAATTCAGCAATCAGTATAGCCTAGACAAATAAATAAGTGCTAAAAATTGTAACATTTATTTTCTTAACACTATTTATATTATCGACATTTAAAAAATTGTTCCAAAATATCGTTCTGGAACAGTTTAGACAATGTTTAATGGTGAACGGATGATTTTTCCAGTTCAACTGCTTAATTTGTAGACGAGAACAACAATTCAAAGCACCTATCTCTTTGGCGAATCCAGAATATGAGAGGGGGGCCAAGCTTGTTCTATTACACCCCTCCCCCTGGATCTGCCACTTACTCTACAATGAAGGAATGCGGAATATGTGAATATATAAAATATTTCTGCAGCATTTACCTTTAAAGAATTTACAATTGGCAATGTTCCTAGGCTGGGCTCACAGGGTAAGTGTAAACGAATGAATAAATATACCTTTTTTACATACATATTACGTATATCAAATATAAAAAGGAGAAAGGGTGCATGTTCCTGTACACACAGTAGTACAGAATATACACTTGTCGATAAATGTTTGTCAGAAAGGAGAAGCGTACGAAAATAGTATATGTACACATGTATTTGTTATTATTGTCGGTGTTTTGTATTGTTTTTACCATATTAAGATAAATATTTAAATACTTGTCTTTCGTCCGAGATAAATAAAGTGTGTCAAACTGAAAATTTGTACATTTTTATTATGCATACATTCTGATAAAACCTCATATTTATTACATACACAATGTGTACTTTGTGATTTGCGTAATAAAATAAATATTCATGTTTAGATTGGGTTCTTCTGTGGCGACAGTCCATGGTTGTGCTCTCGTACACCCCGTACTGCCTTAGGAACACCCGTAGTTCACGTACATTTTTAGTACACTTTATATTAATTAAATATAAGTATTAATACTTATATATGGGAGTAATAAGCCTCCTTTGAATCAACGGCTGCATGGCGTATGTACATCCGGTTTGGGATCAGAAAATATCATTATTATTTATGCAAGCCTATTATTAACAAAATGTGACCTATGATTAAATGAGGAAATGGAGGGCGCATCATACAGTACTGCATGACGCGTTGGATACCCCGTCTAATAGGGCATTTTTATGAACAAACAAGTAATCCAATCCCAAAATTTAATGCAAGTAGCACAATTTTGTCATGAAATTTTACTAACTTAATGATGTTCAACGAATTGCAAATCAACACAAAAAATTGAAAAGAATAATAAAATCTATGCGAATTTGATATGACCAAATGCTTCTGACTTTTTATTAGTGTTAATTGCATCCGATAAAATCTCAAAGCATATTTTATAGTGTATGTATTTGACAAAAATTAAATTGTTTATTAGCGTATAAATAAATGTATACTATCATAAATCTTTTCTGCAGCCCATTTTTAATCAATTAGAAAATCGGTGCATCACCACCACAAACCTGTAAAATGTCAAATATTAATTAGTAAAGTACCAACAAGCATAATGTGAATTATTTAATAAATATTTAGTAAATACTGGAGCAAAAAATGTGTATAAGTAGGGAATCTTTTCAAATATTATCTTACGTCCATGATGCCATGTTGTAAGCAAGTTCCTAAATCACCGTGTCCCTTGCAAAGAGAGTCACTTTGATCTAGTTTCCCACCTAATATACAAATAAATCATAAGTCACCTTTTTCTAGATTTTATCTATAATTACTTTTCTAAAGTGGTATTTTCAAATATTTGCGACTAAAATTCATACCATATTTCTTATTGCATTCGACAAAAATGTCGGTCAATTTAGCTTCATTTTCTTGATCAACTCTACCCACAGCACTTGCCTTAACCAAAGCTTCATCTGCCAACACCATACCATCTTCCTTTATCTTTAATCGTGAAAACAAAATGGCATTAGTATTTTGTGTTGACCCCACTGCTTAATCCATTTAATATTGATTTTTTAATTTTACAGATGTAATAAAAATGAAATTACCAATTTTTCCTTAATGAGCGCACATTTCACAACACACTGCACACAGCAAATGTTCCAAAAGAAATAACCTTTCAATAATCAATTCATACCATTTGAAGCAAGAAATTATAATTAGGTAGGAAATTACGTACCCCCATTTTATCATGGTGTTCGTCACCCAGAGAGTCCTTCATTTCTCTGTAACATGCGTTCAAACCTTTGTGATATTTCTTCAAGTTACTGCGACTCTCATCTTTGCAAGATTTCGCACCATCAGTGAAATTAATTATCTATTAAAAAATAGTTCATTTTTAATGTACAGATATAAATGTTCCAAAAGTAAACATGTGCACAACTTAAATATAAAGTTTTTTTTGCTTTGGGGAACAACTTTGGGGGACAATGCAAACTTACCGTAATAATTAAAATTAATGTTACGACAAATAATCCCTTGAATAACCCAGTCATAATGAATAATCAAATTGCGTTTTAAATAGTTTTTGCAAGTTTGTAGCAAAAATGCTGCTTAAATGATCCTCTTTGACGATTTCCTAAAATATTCTGCAAAATGCACTATAAATCTTATGTGTGGATGAGTACTGTGCGGATGTTGAAAGAATAGTAAAACTGTGACTAAAAAAGTTGATTAAAAGTTGCACTGGAGGAAAAAGTTGCGCCTAGGGGATATTATAGGATATTTGGGATCAACGTCTCTTTCCACCGGATGATACTTATTAAAACTGCTCATTAAAATATTTGGTGTGAATATCTCCCTCTTAAAACTATAAATATACACCTTAAATGCATTGTCCCTCTTACTCATTTAGCGAAACTCTAGTTCCGCCTTCAACTGATTTCATCAGCCACAATGAAGATATTTCGACATTAATGAGAACTATTCTGCACTTAAAACTTTATTAAAGTTAATGAAATGTCCAATTTAGCCTTGATCAGACACATTGAACAAAATGCAGCATTTATATAGTTCTGTAAACTCGAATGAAATACGTTAAAAATAAGGTGACGAGAGTGAAGGCGAATTCACACGTGTAACAGCGGATACATCTAGAATGAACGGGGAAGTTGCATTGTAGCGTGCGGAAGCGAAAACTAACAAAACCCTACCCTTCAATAATTCTGGGGAGCCTGCGATATGTTTTCATTGGTTTTTGCTTTTATTTTGTTATTTTAATGTATTTTTTTTATTTCTTAAGCCATTTTTGTACATACATTCGTACTAACTAAATATTTAATAGATTTTATAATATTTAAAATATATGGTCCCGTTCACCTAATACATAAACGAGTCCATTTGTATTTAGTATTTACAGTTGGTCTCATTTTATAAAATACCAATAAATAATTTGGCAAAACGTGTTATCTTACTTCAAACAATTGAATCTATAACTATGCAAATTTGACAAAATTGTTTTCGTAAATCTCTAACAAAGCCTCGAATCGAAATTCACGCCAATTGTTCTTCTTGAAGTTATATACAATTTTGAGAGTTTAATTACCTTTGCATACTTCATTCCCACTGATTGTGAGTTGTTGATGTGATGATGAGTTTGCACAAGTAGACTATATATAATGTTTATTTTAGGATGCTAAAGCGATTACCGCGTAAGTGTAACAGTTCATCCGGAATTTCCAGAAATGTTTTCACCAAAACACCATTGAAATCTAAATTACATTTTATAATAAGCTTTCTGGAAGTATGAAATGAGAGATGACCTCTAATTCCCCGTTATTTAACAGTAGCAAGGGACCATCCATAAAACAAGCGACACAGTGGGGGGAGTCTGAATTCGATATACACAATACACAGATATATTTACAACATTGGGAGACCGTTTGTGGGTTACTGGGGGAGGGTTCCAAAAATTGGTGATTTCAAATTACGTGTTTTATGGATACTCACTAACAGTTTTCTCTCTCACGTATTATGCAACAACACTTACTTAAAAATAATTTTGTCTGCATCATATTTAACTTGAATGTCTTCAGATTATAATTTGAGCTGTATGACCTGTGCACATACATTATCATCGGCTAAACGAGTGTCGTACGACAACATTCTTGATGAAAAAGCCTGTGTGTTGTTGATTCGTATAAGTGAGTAAATAAGAGTGAATGACAGATAACCCTTATTTATGTCAGGAGTAATCAAATGTTTATCCAATTTTGATAAAAGTTCGGAGAATTTTCACACACTAAGGATGCATAAAATGGGCAAAATTGATTTAAACTCGCAATTGTATGAATAACATTATTCACAAAAATAACGGCAAATTAATGGCTAATCACGTTCATGCATTAATATTCTTTGAATTAAAAATTGAAAACATTGAAATTCTCACAAAAACCTAAAAAATTAAAGAAATGTGAAAAATTACATACACCAATTATACAAATTTGCCCATCTTTGCCCGCAATTATGTTAGTTGAAATTGTTTACTCGTTCTCCAACGGGTCAACTTGTGCACAAACATTCTTAATATCCACTGATATATAAATACTGATACTCCTCAGACATCACATCTTATGTTGTGAGAGACTGCCAGGGTCAACATATTTCCACTTACACCGTCGCAGCCAAAATAGTACTTCGAACACGTTTTAAGTTGCACCTGTTCTGTTCCACAATTAAAGGTTTGCTAAAATAAAAATACAAATCAATCTTAATTTTTAAAATATTAAATGTCTCAAACTTATTTTGTACAATTTTATATTTTCAGTAGAATGGCAAAAGAATTTGTTTTTTTGTTCGTCACCCTTTTGTACGTTGTACAGTTGAATGGGGTGCAGCTAATTCAAAATTTCCACGGAGATCCCTGTAACAGCAATAATGCTACAGGCCAAGGATGTAACACACAACTTTCACTTAATTGTGTTAACCACATTTGTGTATGCAACAAACATTTTTCCACTTTTTCCTACGGGAAATGCGTAGGTCTGAGTCGTAGGCCGTGTGTCCAAGGAAGATGTACTCAAGGGGCCACTTGCATAGATGAAAAATGTATCTGTGACTTAAATCATTACCACAACTCTGAAAATAAAAGCTGCACACCGATCAAGAAAACATTTCAAAGTTTCAGCAGCCGAACCCAAGATTGTGAAAAGAATGTAGATTGTAATGACGGACTCGTTTGTGCCGATAGGAAGTGTTCCTGCCCATTGCCCACTTACCAAATATTCGATAATACGACCAGATCCTGTGTAACCGCAGTTGGCGCCTACTGCACAAGACAAGAATCTACTTGCACTCCGAATGCTTACTGCAAACTTCTTGGTTACGAACACCCGAAGGGTCATTGCACGTGCCTTCCGGGATTTGCTGAGAATGGGGCGGGCAGTTGTGATGCAACATTCGGTCGGAATTGTTCGGCCACATCAAAATGCGATTCTGTCGCTGAGTTGATTTGTTTGAATAATGTGTGCACGTGTCGGGATGAGAAGATGTACCAATTTTCTCAAGAGCAGAGGAAATGCTTGGGGTTAGTGGGGGCGAGGTGTGACCTCGGAGAAAATGTGACCTCTTGTGTTCAAAATGCTCTGTGTTTCCGGGAACACCCTAAATTGAAGGGGAAGTGTAAATGCAAAGAAGGTTTCCACGAGAGCCCTGTCGATCTCACCTGTCAGAAGGAAAAGGAGCTGTCAGACTCCGACTCCGACTCCGACTCTCCTGCACACTGGCCAATGTACTGAATTCAAACATCTTGAATTGCATTGTAATTGCTCTAAATATTTGTTAAAATATGTTGTCTCATTCATTCATTAAATCACTCGATTGTGTGTTTTTACTTTGTTGCCAGTCAATAAGCTGAAATATATGTATATAGTTCCATTAAACACGTGGTTTTCTTTAGAATCTGTGCTATTTACTTAAACATACTCAAACACATTGATTTTAATATGCTCTTTAAAGTTTGGAAAACTACATTTCCCCCACATAAATTGTCTAATAATCATGTCGGTGTTCCGGCTAAAACCGTAAATTTTTGAAATTTGACCATTTAAGTGTAATGTAACTTGTTTTTGAAGAAGAAGAAATTTCTTCGTAAAAGAAAACGTATGAAACAGGATTTCGAACAACCTTGTTGTCTCTGACAGATATTCCTAACCACAATCGTCCACAATTGAGATAAGAAACGTCTAAATGCGCGATTAGCACATCTTATCGAGATTTGATGGTCTGATGAGAAAAGAAAAATGCGTTTGCTCTACAGTTGGAAGTTTATTCTCAGTTTTATAAAAAAAATGCTCTGGAAAACATAAGCAATCAGACAATTCATAACAGAGGAATGCTTGGCGATAAATAGTGAAGTGTGTTCTATGCGTGCAGGAATTTCAAAGATGTCAACAGTGTATGTAGCGGGCGTTGGTCTTGTTTTGTAGAAAATTTCTTCCTCGTCAAAACAGTTACATCACAATTAAATCCGTCTTATGGTTAAATTTCAAAAACCCACGGTTTTAGCCGGAACACCCCGTAGATGGCCAAATCACAAAACCCTGAAATTAGAATTACTTTCATGTAATTCGTCCACCTATGCTAATAATGTTTAATTTTTAGTACGAATAAAAACTCCTTTTCTACTCTTCCTACAATATATAACTGTTGCAATAATATTGCAAGATCAATGAACACCAAGTGCTTCCTCTGATTAGACTCTTTCTGGTCAAACGGATGTCTAACACTAAAATTTTCAGGCGTTAAATTACAAAAACCGAAAAGAAGTCTACTCTGTATCCATACGTTTATGATGATCAGTGTATTTAAAGGTGCAGCACGGGGGCGAATGCCGTCCCCAAATAAATAAATTAACATAGGAAGGATAGACAAGCAGTTAAATTAATATTAGTACGATTTTCGGTGCCTCTCCCAAATTTACTATCTGGTTACGTCACTGATAATAATTGTAATTCTATTTATAGATACTCCATTTATACTGATAACACATCTTGCATTAAACTGCCTGGCGACTATAGTAAATAAAAAATTGTTATCAGTTATCACAGTTTGGTGTGGTGGCCATTCGGCATATTATAAATATGTAAACTGCTGAAGGTATACTCGTGGATCGGTGTTGGTTTTACACAGGATCATAAGAATGTATAACCCTAATAGTAACACTAATTTACAATGTTCGTCGACTTAGCAACCATTTCACCCTATAGGGTGAAATGGTTGCTAAGTCGACGAACATTGCTAATTTAAGTTCTTACTTAATTTTATTCATTCCACAATACTTCGCCTGCCTACCGCTAAATTAAATGAATTAAAAAACTTGTGAAAAATTATATGATTTGTATTCGTTGAACCAACTTATGAATTGTATTGTGATTCCTCAAACATAGATTTTGAGATATCTTTAATTTACTGTTCATACACTTTTTACTATTTGTAAGATTTCTAGCCGATTGCATGGTGCTAATTAAGGAACACTGCCTGCACTGTTTATTTCATCGAAGTACACTTCTTTTTGCTGGGATTTATAATATATTGGTAAATAAAGCAAGTTTCGAGAATTTATTAACGTCACGTACCTAAAAATGCACGGAATCTTTTATGTTACCTATATAAATAGTGCATTTTGACAAAAATACAACATGAAATGCAATGTCGTGAGCTTCGTAAGCGGCACTCGATCTATTCATAAGATTACTTATGCATGCGACATTTGAAAATTAGATAAATTATACTTATTGACAATGCCATCCTTCTACATGCAAACTTCATCATGGATTTGCATCAAATATTTTATGGAAAATATCATTGGCAGGATGGACTTCAATCTATTAACAATTTCAAGCTTGTCCACCTAATACTGATACTACAATTGAGTCTTTTGATTTGAAAAAAGTTCGAGGTAATAATCTTTACAATCTGTTACAACTTTATGTAATAGTAAGAAACATTTGTAAACTGATTAAAATATTTCTCAATTCTTAGGATTTTGTTTGAAAATTTTAGAATGGAAAGGGGATTCATTTTCGCAGTGATACTACTTTTGAATATCTCATCGTTGATTTCTGCATCGGTGAGAAGTTCTTACGGCGAAAAATGTAATAAAACACTCAAGTGTGACCGAAGGGCTTGGCTTTCCTGCATTAACAACACTTGTAGCTGTACCAAATCAGACGAAATGCTATTTGATAAAGAAAAAGGGAAATGCCTTACAAAATCTGGCGAAAGATGCAAATACGGATTGGAAAACGAAGAGAATTCTTTAGTCGAAATAATTGAATGCACGTTAAACGCTACTTGCAATTCGGATGGCATTTGTGTTTGTGATACACATTATCACGAAATAAGTTCCGGTCTGTGCAAATTGTCAAACTCATTTGGCGAAAATTGCACCGAGGCGAATGAGTGTTCATTGTTCGAAGGATTGACATGCATTGAAGGTATTTGCAAATGCAATGTTAATGTCACGGCACTTTCCAAACCTATTACAAATCAATGTGCTGGGTTACTCGGTCATCCCTGCATTGGAATGTACTGCGTCGATGGAGCTATTTGTGACAGTGGCCAATGTGTCTGCAATGGTAGTTTTTATTTGAATCATTCCACCAACACCTGCGATCCTCGTAAGAAAATTTTCCAAAATTGCACTAAAAGCGATGAATGCATTCAAATGCCAAATTTAAATCTTTCCTGTGTTGATGGAGTTTGTTCTTGCAATAAAGAGACGCATGCCTACGATGTGGTTCAGAAGTTTGAACAGAAAAGCGGGATGTATGTTGGACCTGCCGTAGAAATTTGCGCTCCGATTGTGGGACAGCCCTGTCAGAATGGTTATTGTGTTTCCGGGGCATATTGCCTTAGATACTACGATGGCACTTATAAAAGTATATGCAAATGTAGGAATGGACTTAGTGCGAATCGGAAGAAAACCACTTGTGGCGGGATCTACGGATATGGCTGTTCAAAGAGTGCAGATTGCCTTGATGACCTCAAATGCTCCGGTCAACATTGTGAATGTCCATTCCCTAATCATCAGACATTCGATCGTGGCCAAAGGTCGTGCATCACTATTGTGGGTGGTCATTGCACAAAAGAATCCACATGTGTCCCCAATGCTTTCTGCAATATTACATTGCATTCTACAAAAAGCGGCCACTGTGAATGCAGCAAAGGATTCGTGGAAATTGAACGCGGCGAATGTAAAAAGGCTTTTGGACAAAGTTGCTTTAGCTCTTCCGAATGCGATTCTATCGCGTCACTAATTTGTGTCGATGGCGTGTGTGCGTGTAACGATGAAATGTACAGGTATTCATCCAGTCACAGAAGCTGTTTGGGATCAGTGGGGGCGAGGTGCAATGAAAAAGGGATGGGCGAAATTGTGTCGTGTTTGGAAAATGCAGAGTGCTTCCAGCTAAACCCAAAACTAAAAGCGAAATGCAGATGCAAATGGCCAAATGTGGAGAACTTACTGGATTATACTTGTCAAGAAATAACCGGATAAATATTAATATGCATGATTTAGGAAAAACGTAATCCTATATTATTAATAAATACATTAATAAATATATTTTGCTTGATGATTTGAAATCGCTTCAACCATCGTATTTATTAGCATACAATGATGCAATTATTTGTTGTTTTCATTTAAGTGCATACAAAATTATATTAATGCTGGAGTGAGCTACGAGCTCCAAAGTAAAAGATTCATTAAATACACAACTACGGTACTCGTTGTCTCTTTGCTGCCCTTTATGTGTTTTGTGTTAAGTAAAACCTCGCTTTATCAAGAAAGTTTGCATAAGTTTCGAGATAGAATAATATTGCATATACAATAACTACATTAATGCAAATGCAATTTAATTCGGCTATTTATACATATAAGAGAATTTTTATGCTGGTTGGTTGCATTTATAGGCAAGAGATGACCAATATCAAAAAGATTAAATGTCGTAACCTTTTGCTCACTCAATTATTCATAAACTCAAGGTTTCAGGTCGGAAAATAAAAAGTGGAAGCTCCATTGGTTCCCACTGGGAAAATGGTAAATAGAAAAATAATAAGCTGGACAATGGGAATTACCACCTTTTCCCCACTGGGATGGGAAAATGAACTGATTGTGAGGTGGAAAAATTTGGAACCCTGCCTAAACTCAGCATTTATCCTCAAATAACCTTCTATAAAATGCTAAATTGTTCGTATTATCGTTTCTGCATGCTGCAACTTTGATTAACATTAACAGTTCTTCTTTTCCATCACAAATATTAAACACGAAGTGAATTAGGAGATGCTATTCATCTCTTCAGCTCATCATTCATCTAATAATCCAGTCCCAAAGGTCCTTAGTACTGATACCGCGACACCAAAGTGAAGGTAATTTACATTAATTGTAGTAACCTTAAATGCAGTAATTATAAAGTGAATTTTGTAAAATATTTCCATATGTACAATTATCTCCGTTTTTCAGAAAATTGTACAATGGAAATTGGATTCATATTTGTATTGATACTACTTTTGAATACCTCTTCATTGGTCTCTGCCGCTGTGAGGAGTTCTTACGGTGAACAATGCAATAAAACGCAAAAATGCGACCGAAAGGCGTGGCTTTCGTGCGTAGACGGACTTTGCGACTGCACGAAAGCGGACGAGATGTTATTTGATGAAGAAAAGGGAAAATGTCTGACGAAATCTGGCGAAAGGTGCAAATACGGTTTCGAAGGAAGTGGAGAAGCTGTTTTGGTTGAAATGACCGATTGTGTACAAAACGCTATTTGCAGCACCGATGGTCTTTGTGTTTGCGACAATAAACATCATGAAATATTTTCTGGTTTGTGTGCACCGTCAAAATTATTCGGTGACAATTGCACAGAAGCGAATGAGTGCTCTTTGTACGAAGGATTGAAATGCTTGGAGGGAACGTGTCAATGTAACTCAGTTGTTGCCACCAACGCCCAACATTTTTTTCCTAATAATTTACTAATCTGTATAGGACTAAGCGGTAAACCGTGTATTCGAGACACCTGCGTATTAGGGGCTACCTGTAGTAACAATCAGTGCATCTGCGATACCAATTACTTCCACAACTCTTCTAGTAACACGTGTGTTCACAAGTATAAGATTTTCGAGACTTGCAGTAGGAATGAAGAATGTCTGCAAAGTGAAAATTTAAAACTTTCCTGTGTAAACGGAATTTGTGATTGCAATACCCTTACGCATGCGTATGCTGTCGTTCAGAAATTTGAAGTCCCGAGGCGCAATTTTGGGCACACAGGTGATTTCTCTGGTCCGGCGGTTGCAATGTGCGCCCCGAAAGTGGGGCAGCTGTGCCCCCTTGGCTACTGCGTCTCAAATGCAAAATGTGCCATTCCTTTTGATTACAGGTATTACCACGGCGCGGCGAGGTACAGCGTTGGTAATTGTGAATGTTCTGAAGGATATGAGTCCAGTCATGGGGGAAGTTCGTGTGCTAAAGGTCATGGAAACCCGTGTGGAAAGAAAAACGATTGTGTTGACAATCTCGAATGTTCCGATGGAGTCTGCAGTTGCCCATTTACTGATCATCAGACATTTGATAATCCCACAAAGTCATGCATCAGTGTTGTGGGGGCACATTGCACGAACACGTCCAAGTGCGTTTCAAATGCTTTCTGTAAATTCTTCAATGGATCTACCTCCGGCATTTGCGAATGCAATTCTGGCTTCGTAGCAGATGAAAATCGAAATTGTGATGTTGCATTTGGACAAAAATGTTCTTCATCGTTGAAAGAATGCGACTCGATTGCTTCGTTAGTTTGTTTGAATAATTTGTGTGCGTGTCGGGACAAGATGTACAGCTACACCTCCAGGCAGAGGAAATGTTTGGGGTTAGTCGGAGCGAATTGTCAGGAATCGGAAAAGGGGCATAACTGCGTACCGTATGCTGAATGTTTCAAGGAGAGTATAAAATCTAAGGGAATATGCCAATGCAAAAATGGATTTGTTGTGAATCCAATTGATTACACGTGTGAGAAACGGCAAGAAGAGGATGATGAGGATCTTTAAGAAGTGCTCCAAAACCTAATTTACATATTGTTATTGTCAGATATCTAAAATCCTTGTAAACTTAAGGGGGCCTTCCATACCTATATTATGGTTACAGACAAAACACAGCGACAGTGCAATTTATTGTATGTGTTCACAATAAACGGGAAAAAGCGGTAAAATGCACTCTTTATATCTTCA
>JABASC010000162.1:0-59162 GCA_019776185.1 Plutomurus gul
CCTAACCTATCCATGTATAAATGCAAGAAAGACTAAATGTTGCCAAGTATTTATAACATGGATAGGTAGGAAAGCTTTTGAACGGCTGCCCGCGGTGCAACCATTGCCTTACCCGGACCCAATTTTGGTATTAGCTTGTGAATATCTAGATTTATGAATTTATTCTATTAATGCATTACCTAAGGAGATTTCAACGCACTAATAACATTGGAAAAGGCGTGTCAAGGGGCGTGTAGGTTGTGCATGACCAGGGGCATTTAGGCTTAAAAGGCCCTTAGGGCCATCATTTAATGAATTCATATCAAAAGATAAATTATGTAGATATGTAGATTCTATATAAAGTGTAATCTGGTGAAAGGGACGCTAGAGGGGTGACCTGCCCGTGGAACCACCATCAGATTATAGTTACGCCACTGAAACTATTTGAGCGAAGATTCTGGTTGAAAGGATTCAAGTATTTGATCGTTTTGTTTGAGTAACACAGTTATATCCCACTGGTTCACTCATTCAAATCGCAAAATCTCATGTGGGCTGACAAGTCTGTGAGAGTGAAGTACAAGTTTCATAATTCCTTATGCTGGATGTCAGTATTAATATTAAGAGACCACAAATGGTACGTAAGTAGCATTATGTTTGTGTAAGTATTTGGTAGTGACACATGGAGAAGGAATCAGGTTTTGAACTCTGTAGAAAACATCTCAAGGCCAACATTTTTAACGGTGTCTGTCTGTCTGGAGAGTAAATACCTGTGAGTGTGTATATTCAACAGCGAAGCAGAAAGCAGTTTCCCCATCCACTCAATCACTGAAATATATTGTTCTATTTTAGTCAGTTTCCAGTCGGATTCGATCAAAATGATGCATTCAGTAACATACTTCTTCCAAGTCCAATCCTCACGTCAGCGGCACACACGCACATGTATAATTCTTGGGTCTACGACTATTGGAAATTTTCCAGACCTCTATTCCGACTCGTCGAGACTCAGCAGTAACTCAACAGCAGATGATATAAAATCATTACTCTTCTTATCTTATCTAATAGATTTCCCTCCCGCTCACTTCCCTTCTGCTTCATGAACACGTTACCACTCTTTCTTATAAGCACGTATGTATATGCCCCTTTTATCAAGGAAGATCGAATGCGCTCTTTGTATTCATGTATACAGAAATAATTCCGATATGCCTCCAAAAATCCTCCTTCCTTACATTTACTCTGTATTTCCCATACGCAGTCTCAACCTTTCAAGCAATTCTTTACCTGTTTGCTAGAGTTCTGCAAACAAAACCTGCATTGTACTGAATTTTGTGTGCTCTAAGGCTGAAAATGAATGGCAGAAATTCTTTCACCATTAATGGCTAAATCGTTCTTTTCTCCTACACAAAATCCCACTTATTGAGAGAGATTTTTTATTTAATATACGATCATCAATAGACTCGTGCTATTTACTAGATTTTTGGACAATTTCTTGGTTCAAACAAAATGTTTTTGGATCAATATTTAATAAATATATTAGTGGATTAATATTTAAATTTCATCAACATTGATTTTCTGTATTTTGTGCGATTTTTCGATATTTTACTTCCAGATTTCCCATGTCAATTTAGATTTATGGCGAATTGCATAAAGTAATTTTATGTGAGCATATGGGTAGACATATATATCTGTGAACATGTGCATGGTAAGATTGGGAGATGTAATATCTTCTATCTTACAGTTCTTAATTTAGAAACTAATTTATTTTTGAAGTAAAATTGAACTTTATAACGGATTGCATTGCAGCTAGTGTTTCTAAGACTCCGTTTTTTTTGTTAAAAACCCTAACCCCTGGGGTTTTGGGGGTCGGAAATAATTCCGAATTGCCTAAAATAATTTTATTCATCAGAAACAGTTTCAACACATATTAAATGTTTTTAAAATTCAAATGTAACTATTTTTAACACTGAAAATAATCACCAAAATTAAAGTTTTTTTGAGGTTCTCATTTTTTTCATTAAAGTTTGCAAGCTTTTTTGACACCAGAACGGTTACAAGAATTATGTGGCAATATAATGAAATTCTGTGTAGAAAACCCGGCAAAAAACCGTACCCCGAAACCCCGACTCCTCAACACTGATTTCAGCGGTTGTAGCCGATGTTTTAAGAAGAAACAGCAATATATTTATACAAGTGTGTAGTCAGTAAAATCGTTCACTTGTTAGCTACGGATACATTACTTGTGAAATCTTTGTGCACAGTGGAAATCGATCACCAAAGCAGTCTCTGCAACAATCCGTACCTTTTCCATAAACTATCAACTGCTGTCAACTTTGGCCAAGCATTTATGACAGACAAAAATCTAATTTCACAACATCAAAGCTGCTGTCAGAATTTGATCACAGAATAGCAGTCATCCATCGTCAAATTCGAAATTGTGGGATTTTTTTTGTCAAAGCTCAGCATCAGAACCTGTCAAAAATATTTTACAAATATATACACACAGCAAATGAGTTTTAAATTACTTTTTTAATGCATCCCCTCCACTCAACTGTAGACTCGTTGCTTGCTGCTGCACACCTTGATCAGTGTTTAGAGCCGTCCAACCCACAGATTCGAATTTGTAAGTATTTATCCATATCATCCCCTTAAATTGTAAAAATACAGTTGTAAAAAATTTCAGGGGGGGGTATGTGAAGGCAGTACCTAATGGCAATCTAAAAAATTTCCACTCCTGCCAAGTGCTTCCACCTTTTTTGAAAATAAGTTTTAAAGTAGTTATTAATTATTATTGTTATAATTTTAATCATTTAATTACTTCTTCAAAGCTCCTTCTGTTAAAAAAAAAGGGGCGCAAGGACAGGAGATTTTTAGCTTTTTATTACTGCCTTTACATACTAAAATATACAAAATTTTGACAGAATTCTGTTCATTTAATAAATATTATTGATATTAACATGTTGAGTATAGGCAGGTTATATTAGAGAAGGGATGCCGAATTTCTGTTCTTAAGTGTGACACGTTTGTTGATCTATTCACAAACTTTTGTTGGAATCTTTACCACTGGATAAAAGACTACCTCACCTCTAATTTTATCGTCATTTGGTGATGCATCCAAAAGGATGAACCTAATTTCTTCACTCCACAAGTTGAACACATTTATAAAGTAACATTACTGGATTTGCCCACGATATCATTCAGCATGCGACTATTAAAGAACTTGGACTAGCATATAATTTATTTTACGATGAAAATGCACTCATAGAAAGCCGAGACGAGTCACAATAATAATAAAGTCTATATCGTTAAAGTGCAACCAGCAGATAGTTAAAGATATATATTTTTAAATTATACGTTGTTCAGAATTTGCAAACTTATTCAGGATTGTGAACAGAGAAGGATTGATGAGCGTTCCTTAGGTAAAAAAAAATATCGGTTTCCAATACCATATTATTATTATGTGACTTGTTCCGCGTTTCTCCTATTGTAATATTTGATCAGAGCATTATCTTTATACTTGTCACTATAGATATCTGGTATAGGGGACTAGGAAGTGGAAGGAAGTTTTATTACCACCTCACGAAGTGAAATATCTAGTGACATATATATCATGTAGCAAACGACTTCATCCCATGTAAAGGACGTTTACGGAGATAGTTTCTTATCTGGAGATTATAACATTACTTCATCCTCGCACACACACCACAAGATATATCTATGAACGCACGCCAAAACTACATGGCAAACACGTATGTGCACTGTTTGCATGAAAAGCATAGTTGCTTCGGTTGGTCAAGCATCCGTTATATTTCAGCGGAAAGATCTCTCTCTCTCTCTTGTGCTTGCACATAAGATAGTATTTCTCAATTTAGTGCAGACGACCGCAGCAAATTCTCTTATGCGTAACTATAGAAGAGGATGGATTCTAAAAACATGCATAAAAATTGTAAAAAGAAAACATTTTTACTTTCTTCAGTATAAATCGATAAGTTCTATGAATATGCGTCGGGTAACTAAGTATATGCACTAACATGTGTCTATACGATTTCCTCTCTCCTCCTTTCATCTTTTCTCTTGTACCTCTCGTCTCCTTTCCAATAATACATTTTCTTGTGCCCCGAAGAACGAAAAAACTTTCTAATACCTAACATCACGTCGTACTCTTCTATACCGGAAAATTTCCTTTGGATGCAATACTTTAATGTACAGGACATTGCTCACCAAGTAAGACCTTGTGTAAAGTATACTCACATAATGCATAAGATGATGTACCTCTGTGCATGCATATAGTAGCAGATTTATAAACGAATTCTCGGTATCTGCACATGAACTATCTACATGGTTATCCTTACACTTACCTTAATATATTGTGCACTACGTCCTTCAATAGTGCCTTTAATACATAACAGAATAGAATTGACAATATTTTTCCAATCCCAAAACTCTTGAAAGTAGTCACATCAGACACAATCGCGTTTGTTTTTAAATACGCAACGGCCGCTTGAATATTTGTGAACAAGGACCCAGTATTTATCTTGCTATATAAATTGAGCATTCATGAAACATCAAGTTATAACATACTGTAACTAAATTTATTGTTATTATTACATTTCGATTCTTAACATCTTTACCATAACTTAAAGTAAAAGCATTGCAAATTGAGTCTATTAAATTTGTAAACTCTTTAGCTATTACCCCGAATGAAGTCAAATGTGTCTGGTAAGTTGCGGTTGGGTAAATGCTGGGGCAGAACCGCACAAGCACACTAACTGCACAAACACAGGAAACATTTTTTTGCAAATATCTTTGTATTCCCATGGTCATTTTTCCAAAGACCCCGTCCTGCTAAATAATATTGGGAGAGGGGTCTTCATAAGGTGAAATTTCACTATAAAAGTATAAAATCCGTGAATATGGCATATAAGTAATGTTCGCTGTACACTATGATTAACAACCATCGTAAATTAACCACTACCCACAACTGTCCAAGCATGAAGTGTATGTCCTAAACAACTATCAATTTCAAATCTTTATACCACTGTTTGACTATTGGTACTCTTCGTTCTCAGATTTTAAATTGCTTTGCAGATACAATTAATTAATAGATTTAGTGTTGAAGTTATTAATAATTTTAAAATATCACCATATTGCAGACACAAACTAGTTCTCTCCATCAGGGTATCATTAATCTACTAAAGCACCCGATTTAGCTTTTGGATGACATTAATTATTCTCTGTGATTTGTGTAGAGCAAGCAACGCACCTTAGATCTTATTATAATAAAAAAACGGTTTATAATCGTGAAAAATGAAAATCTCCAAATATTTTCACGCTTTGAATTTTTACAGATGCACCTCGCTTTGTCAACTTTTCGTGTTGCTGGTCAGTTCTTTTCAAGAAAAATTCATAATCAGTAGACTAATGTTGATATTGCATGTAAATACACGAAATAATTATATGAGCAACTCGATGAAAAGACTACATCCTGACATTCGGCATGAATTATTTCTATGAAAATGTCATTAAGAAAGTGTGGACACGGAGACAAGACAAAATTCCAGCAAAGAGTCGCTTCGCACACAAAATACAAGTGGTGGTGATCTCGAGTGTCTTTGTCTTGGAAATTCTATTCAACGTTCTCTCTCTCTATATTTATACTTTTCCAACTGTAAGTCTATGCAAGTCCCCTGAGCACAGAAAGAGGAAGAGCGAGTGTGTTGCCTCTTGTACATACAAAGAATAGGGAGAACAAGGCAACTTATGTGAATACTTACGCAAGTTGAAAAAGAGACGTTCTTGAACACTTTCACAACCATTGGTTAAGAGAGTGCAGATGAATCGTCAGATAAGTGTGTCAACTGAAACTAACTAAGTAAGCGTAAATCTCCACAGGAGTTCTTGCATGCAAGTTGTTTGTCAAACTTCAAAACATGATAATCTTGATGGCATGTTCATCATCATAAGTAATTGAGCCAACCAGCCGGCTGAGAACAAGCCAAAAGCTCTCGTCAGCCAATTCACGGGAGGCGAGACAGATGCATGCATCCAGCACTTCATGTGCGTCTACTCCACCGTTTAACTATCTGCTTTGCAGCTATTAACATCGAAAGTGGGCCTGATATCGTTGATTTGATTAGCGCTCGCTCTCACACCGAGGAGCTACCTAATTCTCTCGCACCGTACACAGCACACACACACATACAATTGTTGATACGTACACACAGCAAGAAGAAATTATCTAGCTAGCTACTTATTATAAATGGAAAACGGGCAAAGTGGCCAGAAGATACTGAAAACACGATTCTGGGGCTTTTCTCTCTTTCCATATAATAGGAATATCACAAGATCATTTTCCCACTGCCATGAGGTGTACTCAGTGCAGATGAAATATGATCTAGCCAGGGATAAGATGGTTGATGACGATAATGGAAGCGTCATGATTGAATTAGCTATGCACGCACAGAAACTTGCCTCCGTAAATACACTACAAAACTACTGCAGACACTAGCGGTGTATGCTTTCCGTAGGAAAAGTTAGGGGGAAAGAGAGAGAGAGGGAGATAGAGATAGAGCGGAGAGTGAAAAGATCAATGGAAAATATTTTCATTGCTTGCTTCTTTGCTTTCGTAAGCCTAAAGAGCTGTAGCTACACACAGAGAGGAGAGAGAGATGCACGGCAGTTGTCAGAATGCTTGCACTGAGACGATTAGACTCAGTAAACGTGCCCAACCACGAAATAAATCTGATTCACTAGTGATTGTTGGGGGATCAAGCTTGTGATGTATTACACACTGGCTGCAGATTAATTTCAATGTGTAATCATAAATATTGAAAGAGTTCACTACTTAGATTCACTTATACTTTGAGCACAGCTCTGCTCTTCTCCTACGACTTAGTATATCTTATTCATAATTAATTACTTTATCCTTCTCTTTTCCTTCCTACTAGCTATTATTGCACACAGGCTAGTCATACGCTTTTTTCCCGGTAGAAATTTCACCCACTATAGTTTATATATACAGCGTTACGTAACAGTGTCACTACTATTACGCATTGTTACAGTGTACTGAACGGAAGTTGAAAGGGATACCTAGAACAGAAAGTAGGGAGAACACGTGTTTCAGGTTTTTGAACCTGCCACCTGTGCATTTATAGTTAAATGCTAGTGTCGCAATAAATGGAAATACATCTACTTGACAAAATACACAGACGTATGGATGAACGTTAAGGGTGAAATGGAATCGTGGTAAAAATACTGTTTGAAAGATACATTTCAGGAATTTCTCATGCTGTTCTTCACAGTGGCCCTCTAATGGAAATAAAGAAGGTGAGAGTGAGTACCTCTGTGAGCTGAAATCCAATTCTGATTTGTAATGTGTTTCTCGAGTATGTTAGATTTCATTGAACAAGAAAGGTCGTGAGTTCCTGCAAGTCTCCAGTCAGCCTTCAGTAGATATTTAGTGGAAACCCGAACAGTTTCCTTTGTGTTCACTTTTTGACTGGAGATGGTTCCAATATAAATACCTATACGGTATACTTATAGATATTCCAAATGCACAGAGAGTTAGAAAGTAGACAGGGAGTACACCCTTAATTCATTTGGTGTTGTGTTGGCCTCTGACTGTGTTTGGCAGCGTGTGCGCTGCCGGATCGGTAACATTGTTACGTAGCGACTCGGTTGCTGCTCCTGACGAGTACAACCAAGAGAAAAATAAATATTCATTAATTTAGTCCACGAGGATGAAAAGTTGAAGAGGACGTAGAGCAGAGCTGAATGAGAATTTATTTTCGTCAATCCTTAGTTGAAATGTTTGGTTGTTTTTTGATAAAATCTCATGTAGACGAAATCCATTAGAGTGATCTGGAAATACGAGCATCAGAGGTGGAATAGACGGCTCTCTCTCTCTCTCTCTTTCTGCCCATCGCCACACAAGAAAGACCGCTACACTGAAATCCCAATCCATTTCTACTTTGAAATGGGTAGTAGTGCTATGCTAGTCAAGTGGAATATAAATACACAGACAGGATACCCACCACCACTACTGTAGTAAGTAGTATAGGCAAACCTACGAATGCACAAAGTCATGTTCCCTGGCACTGTCTACTACTAACGTTATGTCTTCATATAAATACACGTGAACGTACTACATCAAGTAATAGGAGCCATACTACTGATAGCACGTTATATTGCAATGTGAGCATTCATTTATCTATATATACATACAACATTGACTAAGCATATATATACACAATATTTCATTATATAAGTATAGTGCCTCTTTTGGAATTATGGTACTATAGTCCCAAGGACTATGAGTGGTTGGGAGTATAGTCAGTTCGTGATCTGTCTCTGTATGTTGTGTGGACTTAAGAATGGAGAAATTAATTCGTTTCCTTGGTGGGCAGAGAGAGAAAGAGAGAGAGAGAGGGTATGCAGTCAGTCCTCAATTTCGTTCAGTTCGTTTGTCTCTTTAGCTTCTTCCTTGCCGCTTCTGCTTCACTTTCCTACGTACGCCTTATTACAGAGAAAACGAACAAAACACTTTTCCTAATTCCAGAAGCATTTGATATAGACTCTCAGCCAGCCTTTATATTATATGTAGACGTGCTGGAACAAAGCTGCAATGGCAACATCACTACCACAGCACAACATAGGCAGTACACAGCTTAACATACTATTGTTCAACTTTTGTAGCAGGAAATGTGTACATTATATACATAAGGGATAAATGTATAACACTTTGTATGATCCTCCTCCGCCTGCTACCACCAGCATCCTGGTAGCTGGTAGACTGAAGTGCACGATGGCCAAGCGAGGCCAGGCCAGGCCAGGTCATTCACTAGAGCCAAGACGGCTGTGAGTAATAGCTGGTAGGTGGTTGTGTGTGAGCCTACTAAGAATAACAGCTGGTCGGCCAATACGGATGATACAGTCAAAAGCTGGTGGTGGTGAAATTGTATGCGCTCTCCTAATGGAGATGCACACTGGATGCATATTACGTACCACGTATTATATCTGCACGCAATTGTTGGAAGCATTTGTATTTTGCTCGGCTGCTGACTACTTTGTGCAGCAGAGAGACTGGAAATTCAGAGCCAAAAGTACAAGGAGCAAAGCACAGGCTGAGAGAGAGAAAACTATTGTCGATTCTTAGCAACTACGTATCAGCTTCTATTCACTTGCATTTATCCACTTGTCGGTATATTACCAGTCCGATTTAATTTCAACATAAGTATTTTGAAGTCGCAATAACTCTTACCTTAGCTTTCTCTCTAATAATTTGGAAATTAAGCTGCTGCTGACTAATTTGTTTCACAGGTTCATTCACCGCTTCCTACTTTCTATTTAAGTACTTCGCAGGATCACAGATTTGATTTCAATAGGATTGAAACCGTTGAGAACAATTTGTTTCTCCTATTATATTATTGTTCATGTTTTTTAATTGTAGTATACCTGTGTATCAAATATATACAGTAATCAGTTACGTATAAAGTAGCTGTAAAGTATAATATATTTATGATATAGAAGTAAATTAGAAAATGAAATAAATACAAATACAATTAGCAGTTTTTATAGAAGTCGTTGAAGAGGTATTAGAGAGTGGTAATAGTTTCAGACGGAGTGTAACGCATTAAACTGATTGAAGTTTTTGCTGAAAGAGTGGAAAGCCAAAGAGAAGATAGCGAGAAGCATTTGAGTCATATTGTTTGAGGAACGGAGAAAGTTATGTTAGTGAAGTAGGTGATTGACTAGGACTTTCTTTTAGGCACAAGCCTGTGAAATAAACAAGCAGCAGCTATTGACGTTGACTTGTTCCACCTACTATATATATACTCGTATGTAGCAGTGTTGGAAGAGCTGAGTATATAGGTCGCATGATTAGTGATGTGCAAGAGTAGCAGTAGACTAGTTGAGAGAATAGTGAGACGGAGTCAGGAAGCTGATTGTTAAGCGAACGAAATGAATGCGGTGAAATTGGTTTAAGTACAGAGAAAGTAGCTGGTTAGCTGTGAGTGCAGTTTATAGTGTATGTACATAGTAAGGATGAGAGTGATATTATAGACTTGTGGAAGACAGCAGTCAGTGGAAAGAAGGACGAGGGAAATGAAGCTAAGCCGACCTAAGCGCAGCTATCGTTCCTCCTAAATACATTCACGGAAGAAGGGAGACTTGGAGCCAAGGAAAACAATCGACTCGAACAGACTCCATGGTCGCACATAGTATTACTGTAACATAAGTCAATGTTCTGTATGCTGGCTTTTGTATGAGAGTGAGAAGAAGCATTTGTGTATGTAGTGTGTGAAGGCGAAGGAAAACAAAGGAAAGTTGGAGAGCAGAGAGAAAGAGAGGAGGAGGGAGGCCAGGGAAAGGAAACACATTTGACCATAAGGCCAAAGCATAGTAAGCAGAGACAGCGGTGGCCTGCTAGCCGATGGACTTGGTCAAAGGAAAAGGAGTGAGTGTGAGTTTTTTGGCCTCAGATGTTTAGATGATGTGCCATTAACGGAAACTAAGGGCTAGACAGAATTTCTTGGGAGTACTCCCAAGAGAACGTCCTACTTGGCTGGATAGATCAAAGAAGAAGCAGAGAACAGAGCGAGAAAGAGAAAGAGAAATAGAGGAAAGAAAAAGTTGTAGAAATAAAACAGGATCTAAACAGAAGATTGGGTCAGCAACGATGGGCAGTGAAGTTGGGTCCACTGACTTGAGAAGTGTGAGTCGTCTTGTACTCCTGTGTACTCTTATGTATATGCACAGAGATATGTGCGCTAAACGTCCTTCCTATAGCTCAACTGACCACTGTCTAAATATGTCTAGGTGGTGGTCATACGCATTTTATATGTAGGTGGTGGTAGTAGTTGTAAATGGTAGCCGTGGACAAGGACGAGGAGCTATATTAAGCGCACAAGGATTGCATTAGCACACTGTATGGCTCTTTAATACATGTAACTATATAGAATGTGCAGTGAATTTACAGCTAGTTGATGTCCTAGCAAGGAATCTCATAATTGTTTCCGTCTTTACGATCAATGTCGCGTATTTATGTGACTTTTATTTTAGTTTATTTATTAAAGGCAGATGGTGGTGAGAAGGTGTACATTTAGTTCGGCTGCCTCCAATCCAGCCCGTCTTACACCATTAGAACATGTAATTCGTAGTTCAGTGACCACGGCGTTTCCCCGTCTTCCTGACTTGGCGCTCTGCTTGTTCGTGGGAGACAGTGGACACAGCACGGAAATGAGAATGCTCTTGATACGATGCAGACGGACCACGAATTGCCACCAGTCAAATAAAACATCTGCCTGCCACTTTTGTACTTTGCTTTGCTCCGCTTCACTTTCTCTCTCACTCACTCTCACTTTCACTCTCTCTCTCTCTCTCTTCTCTCTTCTTCCCAATTCACTACTAAAAGACTTGATTCTCGCCAGATTATAAATGCCTCTGTCGGTGCATATCCATTGCAGATATACATATATATAGTATATAGAGTTCTATATGAAGGGTATATAGACTATGTCCTGTGTGATACACTATATACTTTGGTTGGATCTGGTGATGTGTCTCGCAGACTGTGTGATGCCACGGTCAGACTCGACAAATATACACTTTCGTGAGTCTGTTTCACGAAACCAATTGTTTCTTCACAACTTCATTGCGTTGTCTCATCTGGCCCTAATGTACTCTGATCTCTGGGCTGGCACATATTGGCAAAATTGCAATTAGCTCTGTGTGTTTAGCTGTTTCCTAGTTTTACCACTCGTACTACGAACACACACAAACGATCAATGGGGAAAATCTCGTCTCCTAATTAACTGGGGATTATACAGAGAGACGGATACGATATAGTGAAAAATAGGAAAATACATTGGTCAGGATTTTAATACTAATCCTTGTACAAGGACTCGAATTACCACGGCCCTTTTGTCTGGTGCAATGAAACGTCACCGATTAAACAATACACAATGCTACCAAAACCTAACATTGTAATTTATTTAGGTACAATCAAGTTTTTATGAAAAAATGCTTTAATTTTATTCGATTTCTGTACAATTAAAACATTTTCATTAGACCAAATAAAATAGTGATTAAATTTTTTTTACTCCGTGTGGTGTATTTTCAAGATTCCCTGTCACTATTGACCCAACAATGTGGATTTGAGGTCAAACAAGAAATACTCATCTGAGATGCAGGTCACAAACACTGTATATAGTGATAGTTTTGGTTCAACGGAAATGGTCTGCATGATGAATGTTTTATTGGCATCAGTTGGCTTGACTTCGAACCTACTGTGTTTGACATATATGGTGTGTGGTTCAACGTTTTGGGATGCTCACTACACTCAATTTTGCAATCGTGTGGAATGCCCTTTTTATTTTTGGCGACAATGCAAAAAATATTCAATCGTGTCAATGAGCAAAGGAAGCAAAGTCTTATCCCTCCTTTGTATTTGGATTGATTCATCCAGCCCACTGAGCTTATACATCTTTTGGCGGTTCAATGGCACGCATTCACCCGCTTCATTGCCCTTACATACACACAATGTGGCTACTGGTTTTGAAAAAAAGTTTAAGAAAAATATACTCCACAAAACGATTTAACTTGTAAAACTTTGTAGTAAAAAAATGCAATCCTAATTCCAAGGAAAATGTTTGTTTTCTTACAAAGCACGGTTGCAGAGTACAATACAATGGAATAAGCATACTTAAAAGTGTATGCGCGTGTGAATGCTGGCAATTCAGTTGGCAAAGAATATCGCCAGAGTCATTGTGCAAGGAGAATGTGTAAAAATTCCAAGCACTGATAAGCGAGCCTATTACCTAGTTCGTATAGCACACGTATACTAGTCCATTCATCGATGATAATCTCTTTTGTGTGTGTGTGGGTTTCTATGTGGCTAAAAATAAGAAAAAGATAGATGTTCAATGGCAACCGTGAGTTCACCATGTTGGGTCACTGGTACACAAGCGTCACATAAAATGTGACATTGGTCTGGAAATGTTGGTAGGAAAATTCAAAGTGTGTTCGTGCTATTTTTGAGAGGCTTTGTTTATGTGACTGTGAATATTTGGTGTGGATGAAATAGAACGAAATCGGAGTAAAAATGATGATGGACTTGGAAAGGGGCCAGACCGTTCCAGACTCTTAGCCTTTTACTTCTCTCATATATTCTACTTATAGTATGAATGCTGCACTCACAATCAGATTGAGTTACCTCGTTTCCTATCTCCCTTTTACATTGCATCTCAATGCATTGCCACTATTCCACTCTCCCTACTTACAACATTTCTGTCTATAGCAAATCTATACTCAAAATTACAAGAACTTTGAGTGGAATACGACTAAAATCCCGTAATACTACCAGTCACTACGAGTAATACTTATATCCCTACTATACAACAGAAGAAGAATCCGTATGGGAAATAATGCATTTCCGTAATAGTATGGATAGTATGGATAGTAAGGGTAGTAAGTAGTATCAGTAAGTTAGCGAGCACAAACCGCTGAGCACTCAAATTCGTTGTGGGTCACACCGCACTAGAGGCAAGCCACCGTCAGTCAGCCCATTTTTTCAACTCCAAATCCCCACAGGGGAAAATCACACTCTGTGCACCTATTTATTTTCTTTTGAATCTGATCACATAGTGCAAGAGTAAAAGCTGTGGAATTTCCGTTGAAGGATGTGGCCCACGCGAGTTTTACGTGGTTTGCGTCATAGATGCGCATGTAAATGTAAATGTCAGGGAGAGCTTCACAGATGAACAAGAGGAAGAGAATGACAAAAGAAGAGAGAAACAGAAGAGACTTCAGACTGCCTACCAGACGAAGCCATAAACATCCTCATAAAATCCCTGTCATTTCGTTCAAATTGCCGAAATATTTTAATGCACTTCCACATGCCCCTTTCCCCGATTCAGGGAATAAGCCTCTCCGATATTACCTGATAAATGCCTAATACCGTTCCCCAGTATCATCTGATAAGTTCTCCAGTGGACGGGAGAGAGAAGCACAGAAAGAGACCAAGGAACGAAAGATAGCGAGAAGGAAAAGTGTACTACATATAAGAGAACTAGAGATAGAGTGAGAGAGAGAGAGAGAGAGGAGCGACGAAGTCTAATGAGGTGATTTGCCAGAGATGTCCTTCCACTTATTTCTCCCTGCCTCCACCTAAAGAGCGCCGAGCGCACACATCCTCCACCTTATTGCTCTCGCCGGAGTGTAGACAGCCACGTACAAGACAAAAAGTCCGCATGAACCCAAATCTCTTCTTCTAATAAACATCGTTATATTTTCATCATTTCTTCTGCACTTCTCTCAGTCTCTCTCTCTCTCAGTCTCTCTCTCTCTCTCTCTTTCTTTCTTTCTCTATCGCAAGCAAACAAAGTGCTCTGCAATCTCCTTTCAATGCTCTCTTAGCTCTCACTCTTACTTACAGTCCATGAGTCGAGTTTAGAGTCCATAGTGATAACTACGTGCCCATTTGTCACTTGACTTGTCACAAGTGCAATTGACATGAGTTCCTTTCCTCGCCAAACTAAGCCAAGCCAACAACGTAGGCCGAGTAATGCAACGGCAGCCCAACCCAACAACTCGAAGCCAAATCTGTCTGCCAGTCTACTACTACAACTACTGCCACCAGTCAGTAGTACCAGTTCTGTAGTACACACACACAGACACAGCACACAGCAGAGAGGTATTCTTCGATTCTCCTCTCAAATTGTCTGTCTGGCTGGCGAGGCTGGCTGGCTGGCTCACACTCACAGCCTCTCTCTCTGTCAGTTATTCTCCTTCATCACAGCTTTTCCTTGTCTCATTCAATTCAATCACCCATCACATCAATGATGCCCATAATGGACAAAAGTAATAAGGCAGTGAAAGAGCATTTTGTCACATACATGGCTAGTGGAAAAACTATGCACTATATTTACCATGCTGTAAATACTACGTTGAAATATAGGAACTGTTCGAACTTTGTCCACACTTCAGAACTGCATACTGCTTAGTGCAAAGTGAGCATGCCCTCTACCACTACATGGCTAATGGTAGTTGGAGTAAAATTCTAACTCGGCACAAAGCGCAAAAGTTGATTTGGACAATTGTCAATAATGAAATTTGCGTTTTGGAGAGCTACTACCACTAGCAGGCAAGCAAGGGTATTAAGTTCTATGTACAGTGGAATAACATGGGCAGAGGTAGTGGAAAAGATCAGCCAAAGGAACATGTGACAGTAGTCATCTCTCTCCCTCTCTCTTTCTCTATTGTCTAAATGAATGTCCTCCGGCCTGAAACTCCACTCAAAGTTTTCACCAATACTACACGCAGACACACACACACACACACACACACAGACAGACACACAGACAGACACACAGACAGACAGAGAGAACATTATGCATATGACAATAATCAGATTGGATAGTTAATTTTAATCGAAAGCATTGCAGCGGCTCCACTCTTCGCTGTCTCATCCAACTAAGTAAGGGCTTTTAAGAGCGAATAAGTGAGTCCGACGTCCCAACGCAAACCTGATTATGTTTGCAAATGTTGGAGCCGTAAACTTCTGAGAACGACAGGTCAGAGTCAGTTCCCTTCCTGTCCTCTTTCTGCAATTACATACATGTACTGTAAGTAATGTAATATACAGACAGTCTGCACAGGCTCCTCTCGTCCGTCTCTCTCTCTCTGCTCCGTGTGCTCCGTGTGCTCCGTGTGCTCCTCTCTGAATTCGTATCTTCCGGGAGCGGACTGATGGAACAATAGAATCTCAACCAGCACATTCACCTTATACATACTTACATAAATACATAGACATCGTAGTCCCCACTGTGCTGTGGTCGTCTCTCTCTCGTTCTCTCGGTGTGTTTGTGCTGTGTGTGTGTGTGTGTGCTGTAGTTTATGGAGAAATATTTAACTGTGTGGCCCACACAACAGAACACCACTCGCTGCGCTCTGAAGCTGCACAAAATACTTGAGAGCTGTAAAACTATGTGAGCTACTTATCCTCAGTGAGAGTCGAGTAACACGCAATGACTTTCGTGAAACACATTCGATGCAATGCAGTAATAGTAGACATTGTGTTGGTTTTGTTGGTACACTTGAACCCTATGCTTAAAATACGACAGTGTAACCGGTTAGAGTCCTCGCCAATCCCAATCCCGTTTCAACTAACTAACCGTAAGTTACATGCAATATACACCGAAGTACACGTCTCGGCTGGCACTTTCACAAACCACATAAGAAGAACGTCAAGGGAGAAAACACGTCCCGGCTTCCTCTTACCTTTCTCTCTACTCTGTGCACAAAAGGCTTTCTCTTCGTCCTACTCACTAATGCTGCTAGTGCTGCTGCACGTTCAGATGTGCTTGAAAAGAAAATAGCGTAGTATTAGAGCACAACCACATAAATAAAATGGCTCAGAGTTTAGCAGTTGACTGCTCATTAGGTTTAAAGCTGTGGCCTGTCCGTCCACTCATCTGCAGACGGCGAAACTGTAAATATAATTAGCAGAGGGAAAGACCAGCACCGAGTCACACAGAGAAACAGAGACAAAATTGAGCTCAAAGTACATTTGTCTACACCGTAATTCCAAACTGTCGCATTACTCTCATATTAAGAGCCCAACCTCTCTACCACCGTGCCAGCAACGTCAACACGTGCACACCCGGCTACCCGGCATTGTTTATTCCCAAATATCCCTTGTACAAATAAAATGCACAACGCGTCCTGATTCTCATTTAAATTGTGATGATTGTACGACCGTATATTTTCTCTCCTTGTCATCGCACATAATTTCAATGAATTTCCTATTAACTTTGAGAAATTTTACGCTACGGCTCACTTTCTTTTGAATGAATTCACTATTATAACGAGTTTTATTTTCTTTTGTGTAATAATTTAGACGGTTGCTTTGAATATGTACGTTATATTGCTATATTAATGAATTGTTAAATTAGTGACGCAAATAGAAATGCTCCATTTTCATTGGCCAAATGAATTTGTTTTGCACATCGTATACTGTACAGGTAACTAAATAATTAGGAACATAAAGTAACATTCATTTACTTTTTAATGTGTAGGTAGGTACAATTGTTTGATAAAATCTAAAGTTTTTGACAGAATTACCCGTTAATGAATGACACGCTTAAATGTGTGTACACGTCACATTTGAAGTGTCTGTGTGAGTGCAGGAAACATTTCGCAAACGATCATTTAATTATCAAAGAAACATGATTGAGACTGAAATGAAAGTGAAAGCAAAAAGGGATAGTGCAAATGTATTTTCCCCTTAGAAAGTAGATAGGCATCTCCTTTACCAGATTTGCGAAACAGTTTCATTTCGTTCTATGCATATGCATCGATGCGTGAGTACTAATAGGTGTATGAGAAAGCGGATAACTCTATAGAGTCTTAACAACAGAGTTGAACGTAATGAAAGACTGGATGCACAAAGAGAGATTTCAATGGAATTTGACATCATTCACAGAGAATACGCTAATATTGAGCACTCAAAGTCACATTAACTGCGTTGTATACAAACCGTGTACTACATAATGTGCATCTACTATACGTTGTAATTTTAATTCACATGCGTGTCTGAGTTGGCTCTGAGTGCTCATTGTACATATTACACCATATACACAGGGAAAAGAATAAGGATAATACTTATTTACTTGTGTGTGTGTATCCGTGTGTCTGTGTGTACATGCGGCGAGTCGGGGGGAAAGTTATTAAAGGGTTTTGGGATAAAAGTGAAAATGGCTTGTCAAATATAGTTAAGTGAGCACGCTCTCGAGTCAAGTTGGGTTGCAGCACCTAAGTAAATTGTAGAGAAGGCTTGTGTAAATTTTGAGTGGTTCGGCGAGTGGCATCCTATGTGCACTACTAGTCAAATGACTAACACAAGGGGCAAAAGGACTAAAGCGAATTGACGCCAATGCACAACATTTGAATGTCAATTTAAGTTGCTTTGGCACCGGATGCCAAACACATTCTCAGCATAATAATGTCTGTTGTCGGAGGACACACTCAAAACTCAAAATGAGTTCAGCCCAATTATTCTTCTAATGAGCATTTCACCAGTACCACCAGTACAAGTAGTTGTAGCTCTGTGCACATGTATACAAGTGCCTACTTGTGACAGTGCTCTGCAATTCTAGCATCTCCTTTCGCAATCATACGCTTTAATGCAGTCCCAAAGTGCAAAACTGTAGAACACGAGGATTTCATACAAAGATATCTCTCACTCGACAGCGACGAGACTATGCCAATATTCTCACAAGGACTGTACATTGCTTTCACTCAGAGAATAAATAAAGCAGGCAGAAAAACTAACTGACAATCACTAATACCTATCTATTCTGAAGTCTCACACACGCATCGACTAAGCACTATGTACTTTTAACAAAAGTCAACAGCGATAATTGCTCTGTTTCTCTCCTAAATGCCACTCTGACAAAATTAGTAGAAAGGAGAAAGTTTCTCTTGTTTACACAAGAAAGACATGGAGTTGGAGCGAGAGAGAGAAAGAGAGAGAGAGAGAGAAAGGGTTAGTCAGTCATTTTTTCCTGCATCAAGAGTGAAAGTCTCTGTGTGTGTAAGAGGCAGAGTGGATACATATGCCCCGTCGGAACATTCTAATTAAGTGAGAGTGGAATAAGACTTCTCAGTTGAAGATCAGTGTTGAAATGTGCAGATAGGAGATAGACGACATGGAGTATAATGAAGAGGGCGGCTGAGTGAGAGAGTCTAGCCCGCACCATACGCACACGAACACACACACACACACACTCACAGCAAAGCAGTTGCACAGCAATGTGGAAGGGAGACGAAAGGGGACTCAGCAACTGAAACCCAGTGTTTGTCATCGGAATCAACAGCTCGAATTCAGCTTTAGTGTACACAAGAGTTGTTTCGGAAAGATGATAGGAGCTCTCAAAATAAACTACTTGGTAAACCAAATCGGAGCTGCTAATGGCAATGCATGCTTTCCAATATTAAGGTCGGAAATTCAACCGCACCACTTTCACCGCTTTCTCTTCCTCCTTGGCTCTCTGTAACGCTCTCTCTCTCTCATTCTCTCTTCATACACAGACTACACAGACATACAGCACACCCGCTGTCTCGTCTCCCATGCATTCGGATCCACAGAGCAGCCTAACTGCTATCTTATCTGCAATCAATGAGATAAGCAAGAGAGACTATGGCGAGATTATAGCAGTAGGCCGCGCAATAGGTAACTGGTTGCTTTCACCAGTTTATTATTATGTTGTCGTATAGTATGTATTATGAACATGCTTTGTATTTATATTTACCACTAAGAAGCATAAGTACTACAGTTATTAGTAATATCATCCCACTCACTCGTTCCCCCTCACTCTTTCTCTCTCTCTCTCTCTCTCTTTCTCTCCGTGTGCAACATTTTGTGTCTGTACACACGAACAGGCACATGGAATGAAAGGTTTGATGACAAACGCACAAACTGTGCAAAATCCACACCATGGCGAAGCAGTTGGTTTGATGGTTCTTTTAAGAGCAGGCAGACACGAGCAGAATATCAATGCAGTTGTATGTATATTTGTGGACAAGGCCATTACATTGTTAAAAGTGGTGGCACTTGTGTATCGAAAAATGGGAGATGACTCCAGAGGGAAAGAATCTAGGGAGATGTACTTTGCTCGCTGGCCTTTCCTCCAAGCTCAGCTCCGAATTATGGGGCATTGTAGCATCACTTTTCCTTCTCCGTCGCAGTAAGTGCACGCTATTGCCTTGCAACGGCCTTACTTTCTGTAATATGTATCAAATTATAGGGGCCTACATTCATTCTGCATAATATATTGGCATCAGCCAGCAGAGGAAGGCACAGGGCCTATATGCTATATGCACCAGTGACTAATATTATTATAGGGAAATTGTGCTGTGAATAAAGAAGAAGGCGTAGGAGACGCCGGCTCTCCAGCAGCACAAGTCGTGTGGGAGGGGCGGGGGTTCCATGTGAGAGATCTGCAGCCAGTGTCATACTATGTTATGATATCGCCGTATCGCTATTGCCGATACTTACCTACGTTGTAGTAGGCCATAGAGAAAGCAAAGATAACTATATTGTTAGCGTATTAGATTAGGAATATTATATGCAAACGTTGTTCAAAGTGGATATGGAGGGCGAGATAGTAGGAGCGACTGTTCTGCCGCCTCTGTTTCAAAAGTGCCTTCAGGATTCATCTTCAATGGCGTACTCACAGTCAGCAATAGGATACATCAAGCATAGCAGAAAAAGAAAACTCGTAAAAGAATAGTGTGCAACATGCAGAATAAAGATAGAAAAGAAGAAAATCCGTCTCCACACACACACACATACACACACAGTATACTCATACATAAAGTGTGAGCCCAGCCCGCCCTTCGAGTTAGTCGTGGCCACCAGTATCTTTGGTGGCTATATTACTGCAGTTCACTGGCCTATGGAAATTTGCACACAAAACGTGTAATGTGTATTGTGTGATGCAGATGCAGATAATTAGATGTATAATTGCGGTCGGAAAACTTTTCAGAAGGTTAATTGGAGCTCGACTGGAGAAGGCTGACTCTGTGCACATATTTACCTCGGCCACCTTTTTACCATATTCTTTATAGCCACCATTAGAGCTGTAATGATCATGCTTCCATTGGCTTTACATAGTGTAATGCATTTCTAAACATTTAATGCCTTCTATCAGTGGCTACAATTTTTATTACTTCTGTATAATGGTGGTTACATGGCTTCCGTGTGTAAAACAGAGCCCTAACCTCTGCTGTGTGATCTGTAAAGGCTGACCATGTGCTTAATGGATTTATAGAGACGGCTAAATGACAAGGTAGATTTTCCGGACTGCGACAGGACAAAATTGCCTGCCGCCTTCAATTCTTCATCATAGGAAATATTGTGCACAAGGGTGCCAACACATTCACTATGTATTTATTATTATACGCTAAGGCTACATTACCACAGGGGACATGTACTACATGTGCGTCTATAGAAAACGTATTACTAGAATTGAAATATGCACACGTACTCCTGTAGTGTAGGTATGAAAATGGGAAGGGAGTGAGTTTTGAAGGTGAACTAGTGACTGAGTGAGTGGGGGCCATTCAGATAGCTGTATATCTTTATTTCATTGTGCATGACTGCGATAAAATCTCCCGTTGCACAGAAAAACAGCTACTCTTGAACTGTTTCATGGGAGGCGGACGAAGCTAATGCCTCTTGCAGGACAGAGAAAGTTTTTAAATGGAATGTCGACTGTGACTGAAGTGAACTGTGCAGTAGTCGTAATAGTAGTTGTGCACAGACATGATCAGTTAAGTTATACAGTTAAGGGCTATATGGGCTTGCTGACAGGTGACTGTATGCTTCCTCTTCTTCTTCTTCTTCTTCTTCTTTTCGATGGAGTAGTTGGCACGAGAAGACATGGGCGCCCTACTCGTCTTCTACATGCTTTCACTTCTTAAGTAGGCAGTGTCGGATGACTCTGGTTGCCAATTAGAAAACACAGCCACCTTGGTATGTCTCTATGAATCGTCTGACTACCGCCAAGCAGCTCTACTACAAGGTTATATTAGTTCTCACGTCAACGTGACTCTGACTTGACTTACGATCATCCTAAGAACGAACTGCTGTGTATAGAACTACTACTACACAATAATGTTCGTTTGCATACATATAATAAGAACTGTCACTACTTATATATTTCGTCGCTGGCCTCGAATATCTACTATTCATGTAATTTCAACATAACTAACGTTTCAGCCACATGTAACTTTTCTACTCGTGTTACATTCTGTAGGCAATTCCTAAATAAATACATTCACAAGCAATCGTCCGTCCGTAGACTACTACGTTGTAACCTTGCCTCCCACTTAACTTACCACTATCTTCCTATAATATACTTAAGTTAGTTTTGTACGTATAATGTGCAAAAATAGTTAATTCAATGGAAATGATGTTATTGAAGAGTGCAGACGCTGCATCAAAAATGAGCCAGCATCTTTCATTCGTCAGAAGTGAAGCGTATGAAGAGTACACGCATTAAGACAGATTTATTTTTCGTATGTGTGCACACAGTAAAAATCTTCATTAGATTAATGTTAAATGTTGTATGACTTGGCTGGCCTTTAATGGTGCATCTGTGGACCATGGTAGAACTCATTAAATAAAGAGGCTGCCGTAAAAACGTCCTCGCACTCACTCCACCTCCTTCTCTAATGAAACTAATGACGTAGACGGAAAGAAAAGCAACATACATAAAATTATAAGGACGGTATTCAAGGTCAATGTCTACAGTCAGAAAATATGAATGGCATCAGTCTACTCATTTAAAAGAAATTCTACGTCATCATCAATCAAAGTCTTGCAATTTTAATTACGATGATGATTATGATGATTATGTGATTTTGCCTGGGGCCATTTTCCCAGACAACGTACCGAGTGTCCCGAGATCGTATCCTGCCTACAACAACTGTTTGGTTGGGTGGGTGGCACACCGTTGGAGATTGAAGTATATATGAGAATGTGGAGAAAGCACTAAGGAGGAGAACTGTCTTAGCATAAGATAAAATTAGGAGAGGAAAAATTGGGATGGGATGTGATGAGAATAAGAGAAGGCAGCCACCAGGACACAAGCTGAGATGAGAACTGACGGTGAGCTGAGTACCGTGCACTGTCGCTGCATTTGCCTTTTGGCCTGCCTTTCTCTCTCTCACTCACTCACTCACAACGACTCTGCCTCTCTGTGGAAGAAGACACAGAGGGGGAAGCGAACTTTAGCACACGTACGACATGCTTGGTTAGTATGACTATGCTGTGAGATGTCTGCACATACTACTACTACCATCTAAATACATATCTACATTCATGAAGCACATGAAGACCCCCACGAACTAAATATATCTTCTATCTGCTCTCTCTCTCTCTGTGTGTGTGTGTAGCCGCCTTTTGCTGTAGACATCCGCTCTGTATGTATACCATTGTATGGGCCTTAGACTTCTTGAGGTGACATGACTTTGACTTCACTAGACGATGACTAGACAAGACGAAAAGTTGCGAGCTGCAAGTTGTGACTCGTAAGGCGAAAAGAAGTGAGTGAAAGACAAGACGGAGAATTAGCTGAGCATGGCAATATTTGCCTTGATTCTCGATCGATCTTTCTCTCTGTGACTCTCTCATTCCGTCTCTCTCTCTCTCTCTCTCTCTTTCTTGCTCTGCTAATGGACGAAAATTAACTCGAGAAATCTTGTTATCCTTTCCATTAGACTATCTATCTTTCTTTTATTTTCCATTTCATCTTCAAAAGTTTAGTTTAAGGAGGTTATGTTGGGTCGCCGCATAGAGAAACATGCCTGTGCACTGTTTTTGGCCTACCTGTTTTAACAAGTCTCCTTCTATCTCATCCTACGATAGATGTACAAACCAATTTGCTGTTTTCTTCGGCTTTCCTCCATCAACTGATGTTTCATGGGAAAGATTCCAATGTACACACACAACCAGCATATCTCATAATAGTTCTTTGCAATCAGCCTTTGCAATCTTGTACTACGCGTTCACATTTTTTTATCAGTGGTTTGTCTTGCTCACCTGTGCATGCTCAACTTTCCTGTACTATTACCAAATAGAAGGATACAGGTTAGTATCTAGAGCTTCTGCTGGCAGGTCAAATCATTCGGCTGAATGCTTCCAACCAAATCTCACTTTTACGTCCGAGTCACGGGGATCTTAAGAAATGCCTTCTGTGGGTAGACCAATCTCTCTCTCTCTCTCCCTTTCTCTGTGTGTGTGGGTAGGTCGTCTAATGAGTTTCAAGTTTTTATTTGGATTGGATAGGTATCGGACCTGTACCCTGGGAAACATTTGTCATTTCTATTATCATCGTATACCAGTCACTTTGGTTTGTACGAGAAACGAGGAACAATTGGGATCTTTTCTGGTGGATCGTCTTACTACACGTTGAGCCACTGAGGGTGGCGTGCTACACAGAAAGAGAGAGAGAGAGGCTTACTATTTGTTTTCAATTCTCACAGGAGAGTCTAATAGGGAATCTCTTTTGGTTCAGCTCTCGCGAAGTGAAATGGGAAAAGTTCTTTTGTTTGTTGGAGAACGTAGTTACATACAGGGTTACGTTATGTGTGTGTGTGTGTGTGTGTGTGTGTATGGCTGGAAATAGATTGTGTTCGGAAGTTGGGCAGACAGCAGGTAGTCGGGGAAGAATGCGGAGGAGTAAGAAAAGTGGGATAGCAGTAGGCCAAAGAGTATAACCGCAAGTATATCAAATGTCATGTCAATAAGTTAATAAAAACTCCAGCTGGGTTCTAATAACCTACTCCTGTGTCCCGAATCTCTTGCAAACATCGTGCTTACAGATAGAATAAATAGATCAAGCCCGAAATCTGTTGGTTTTCCTTTACACCTATTTAGACGAAAATTTCGCAAGACTTACGCTACTCTGTGAGTGAGTTTAATGGAATCGACTTTGGCCAAGCAAACTACTGGAGAATGTAAAGTGGCCGTTACACGTTGTAGTAAAAGAAGGATGGAGTGGAGTAGCAGTCAAGGATTTACATGTACCTAAATACACATGGAGTGGAACATTACTCTTGTGTGTATTCGTAAGTGACTTTTTCCATCCCTCAACAATTTCTACGCCCGAAAGATTGCTCTTCGATAGAAAATACATTATTTGTTAGTCTTTTCTTTGAAGATGTTTTCACTGGAAATAAATACAACTTAGACAAACTTCGTTTGTACTCACACAATTTTAAATTTTATACTTTGAAGTAAAGGAACTTTATTTTTGTTGCCATTACTTTAAAACTTGTTCAAAAATTGCCTCTACTCAGTTCCAGTTTACTTTCCTCTATTGATGCTGTACATCGGCAATACATTTCTAGGGACGCAGCACTCGTGTAGGTAAACACATAATGTACCCATGAAGCAATTTATTCTGCCTACTCAAATGCATCATATGCGCAGTCATTAAAGTAAATATAGCCCATGTAGCACATGTAGCACATGTACAGGTTGTGCTACATAGTTGTATTCTAGCGTCGTTCAACGACTCCACTGCAACAGATCTTCTTCTTGCATCTACAAATACCAGTTATGTAGAGGTATGTACATAAATGCGTGTATTACATTTCCTATGAGGATTGGCACAAAATGAAAATCGTAAACCAATATTATTCCTCTACTTCAACTTGTGTTCAAAACGCTATCGTGGAATTTCTTATCTCTCTTGGATTGTTTCTACACAAATAGTTGTGCTCATCGTACACTTATACATATGTTCACATACCTTCAACTTCAACCATATCCAACACAATTTCAAAACCCGCTTAGTCTGCTTTCGTACAGTTTCCTCGAAAACGACCATACACACGGGCTTCTATTGACAGCTGTCTTTTACCTTCACATAATTTATATCATTCCACAATTTTCCGTCCTCTTGCATATCCATCTTGCTCTTATCAATGTTGTAGTTAGTGCATGCGGTTACACCGATAAATATGTGTACATATGTTCATCCCATACTCAAAACTGATCAAACACTCAAAATTCTTCAATCGTATATTTTTGTAGAGGTGCTTATTGTCATAAATCCACTCATTGGTATGATATGATTAAGAAAGTCAGCTAAAATGCTAATTTTTTGCAAAATAATTTTTCGCAAAATCCAAAATTCTTACCTATGGTACAGATGCTCTCTCTTTTATCAAAATATGATTAGTTGTTCGAATTGTATTGACCATAATCTGGATCGAGTAAATTTTTTAGCGATTTTAGTTTCATTATTTACCAATATGTTCCTAAGAAACTATTCAATTTTGGTAAACATCCTTTTTTGAAAAAATTCTCATATGTAAGGCTGCTTTCACAAAAAGAATTCTGTCCATTATTGGCAGTAAGAGCTGGTTTGATGAAGTTCAATTGTTGGACTCGTTTTCATTGTTTTTCCATACTTTTATAGCCAGCGAATGTATTTCAATAATGTTGAGATCATAAGAACCAACATGAAATTCTATAAAAAAGAATTTACGATTTACTTAATTTGAATGCATTAAGACCTTAAATGTCCGAAGCTTTCTGTACAAGGGGGTGCACTCAACGTGCTACAGAGTGACTCGTGTAAACAAAAACCCAGCGTCTGTATTCATATAAATACATACATAAATTCACAAACAAATTCTACAGAAATAATACCTCACTTTGAATTCAACATAATAAATGTAAATGGGGGACAGAAAATCATGAAAAGCATGTTTATTTTCACCAACGTTTCCACATTCACTGCAACATCTCAAAACATATCTTAAAAATAAATTTCTATAAATACTCAAAAATATTTCTTCGTAGAATTCTTTAATAATCAACTGCCGGCCTGTGAAGAGCTTGCACAAATTAAATGTGTGACTAAAGCTACTGAAAATGATTTAATGCAATTGTGTGGGTGTAACAGCTGAAGGTGGTAATCCTGGCTTCGGTTGTGCGATCGCCGGGGGACAACTCTGCAATAACTGAAATGAAGACAGTCAAGGAAAATAATTTCTCAGGAAAAAAGACATAGCTTAGAATTTGGCTTGCCGAGGATAAGCCTGTATGGTATAGCAAATTATAGTTTTTTTCTAGTTGTCTGTAATTGGTTAGGTTTGAAAGTACACAGGAAGAAATAGAAAATGGAAAATGAAATAGAATTAGAGAGTATAAGGTGTGGGAATCAATTTGAAGCAGTAACTGACAAGAAGGGAATGAGCTGCCAATCAACATGTCAAAACTTTTTCTTCCAGCCCCCAAGAGCCCGACCGGGCAGAAAATGAGGCAGCCAAAGTCAAATAAACAAAATGATGAAAATAGAGCTCTCTCTCTCTCTCTCTTTGTTTTTTAGTGAGCACAGTTCCCGTCACGTCACATCACGAAAAGATTGTAAGTCCGGTCACAACAAGCTCCCCAAGTCCAGATCAAGTCATTTTATTATCTCTGTTCGACAAACCAGCTTTTTGCCCTACTTGCATTCTTCTCTGTTCTCTCACTGTGTTCTCGTCTCCGTGCCATTACATAGAAAGAAGACGGCCAAAGCGAGAGAGAGAACTGTGTTGTAGAGTGGCGGCGGTGACCGACAGCAACAGCTGCACGTGCAGATACTAAAAGACCATTCTATTAGCATTATGTTGCTGGCAGAAGTATCTGCTCGAAGTATGCACAATACTCAGACCATCATCATCATCATCCTTCTGTACACATTGCTCTAAAGACAGAAGAAAGAATCAGAAAGTGGAAATATCCAGACGGACAGCAGTATAAAAAAGTTCTAGTGCTGCCATACGTGATCTGCTCTGTGCTTTGTAGTACGGCTAAGCCAACCACTGTGAGAGTCCGACAGACAACACAAAGAAACCAAGTTCTCCCATAGTACTTATATAGTGAGAGAGAGGGAGAGGGAGAAGGAGAGAGAGAGAGAGAGAAAGAGAGAGAAAGAGAGTGAGAGTGAAGTACGGACAGCTGAGTTGTACCTTGACTGAAGAAACAAAAGAATAATATCGTAAGTAGTCGTAGACAGTCCATTGCGTACTACTATTACATCCGGTCACTAGGTCTACCTCTACTAAAAGTAGAAATAGTTGCATGTAAATATATATATCCATGTATACAGTATGTGTATAAGGCACTAAAAGAGTTCCTTTGTGAGCACAAGAGAATTCAATTGAACCGAAGCACTACAAAAGGAGATGTGTGTATGGAGGTAGAGCGGCCAAAGCAGATTTCGACAAGACAAGTTAAGGCTAAATAGTGATCTTTGAGATCTCTCATTGTCTGACTCGTCTGACTCCTCTCTACGGTCATCGAATCCACGACGTCCACTTCCAGTGCACTGAATTCCCTATCTTTTACATTCTCTTTCTACTCTCACATGCACAAGTCTGTTGTGCTGCTGCTGGAATCTCTCTGCTGTTTAATGTACCTTTATATCTATATCTAAATAATATAACATCCTTATATACATAAATAGACACGTGAGCATATTGTTGTCTGGAAGTATCTTCAGTGTCTACGTATGACTAACCCATGTGCTCAGCAACAATATCACTTCTATAGTGTACAGTCGCAACTCGCAAGCAGGGAGCACCAGCAGTTCCTACTCTATGTAGTAAGTTGTAAATAAATATAGTGGATTATTCACTTGGGTGTTGGCACTTTGGTGCTGGTTTCCATTGGTTTCGTTACATTACTTTTCTCGGCCACCAAAAGAAAGTTGGCCAGTAAACGTGGACTGTGTGTGTGTGTGGTTCAACTTTAGCTCTTGGCTTCGATAAGAGAAAGCCAGCTGAATCAACATAGTAGAAATAGAAAAGTAGCAGTGGTGGTGACGGCGGTGGTGGTAGAAAGAAACTACATCTATATATATATATATGTGTGTGTGTATTGTTTTGTCTCCGTGGATTGTATTGTGTGGGTACACTTATTGTTGTTGCAGTGGAGACATATCCCCAGCAGCACAGACGATACTTCAGCCCTTGTCAGTTCTGTTGAGCTGATCGCTCGAGAATAAGCTAGTGACTAGTCTTTTTCTCTCTCTCTCTCTCTCTCTCTCTTTCTGATGGATTATTAAGTTTCTAGTTGGATAGCTCTTTTAGTCAACATACAAGAACTATGCTTTTATAAGTTTTATATGCACCGACATAGAGTTTACTTGAAGTACATGGTCATTCATTCTGCGAAACTATACGCAGCACTAGAACTCACTTCTTGCCATACAACTCATTTTGTCAGCCGATCGACTCTGGCAATTTGTCCGCTTGTGTTTGTATTGTTAAGTACAGATAGAGCTATTTTTTCCATGTCCTTACATCACTTCTGATGCGAGGCAGGAAAAAACTCTTGCCTTTTCTATTTGTTCAAAAGAAGAATGGATGGAGTGGAAAACGGTTTAATAGGCAACTCCTGTTTTATATTTGGCAGGCTGCATTACACAAACAGAGACTCTTTGGCCAGTCAAAGAGAAACAGGATAGAGACGTGAAACGCAATGTGATGAAAGTATAGTACATAACTACACATGTGTAGTGTAGACAAATGTGTTTGCGTAGGTTGCCACTAAAGGGCTAACTACGGTGTCTAAAAGCGATCTGTTTTTCTTGTTTACTCACTAATTAACGGCAACTCATTAATTTGTAAGCTGCCGTCCTTTCCCCCATCTGCTCTCCATTGTCTTTCCTCTCTAATTGCTACGCTAATAATATATTTGTAGAATGAGTTCTCACATGCCTACCCTTTCAGCAAAGTGCACAGTTAATTCAAAAATTACTACACTATTTCAAATACAATTTTTAAATTGAATCTTTCCATCTGTGGCTCCTTTCATGTTGCCAACTGTAAATACACATGGAGCACAGACACAAAGTGTGCTCACTGTAAATAGTAATCACGGTGAAGAGTTGTTCTGAGGTAAGATGGAAATATTCACAATTAATAGAAACGGAGTATTTGCTGCAGTCATTAGATGATTGCAGCTTCTAAGTAAGTAGATGAGAGGGAGAGTGCTCTATTATGCCGTCTATCACGTTTCACATTAGCCTGCCTATTAATGTATACAGGGGATATAAAGAAATGTGTGTCTGTGTGTGTAATAACTAATAACGAGTAGCGTCGTGGCAAAGTCGTTTATTAGGTGAAAGATATTGTGGTGTGTGGAGAAGAGATGGGCTCAGTCTGAAATCCATTCTCTTGTTCATCTGCTTTTCCACTGTGACGTATCTGGCTTGTTCAAACAATGAGCATTGTTGTATCACCACACTGTGCTACATTTTCACGGGAGGATCCTTTGAAATCCACGAGTGACTGAGCCAGGGAGCTAGATTAGAATTGCCAAGTTACCCAGAGACCGACAAATGTAGAAATAGAGACTAGTAATCACGAAAATACCGTATTTTAAGATATCAGATGCTGTCAGACCTCATGAAGCAACGTGGTAGCAGTGCTCTACTAGACACAAGGCTGCCTATATACACTGGAATTGCTAATACCCGGGAGACCGTTCTGCGGCCAAACCATTTCCTCACAGATGACAATCGGGCCAAGTGGCACGCAGTCACATTGTGCACGATTCTGTCTACTTTTGGTGTTCCAGTGCTCTGTTCAAAAAATTCGCCTCCATGTAGTGTCCTGTGAACGTGCAGTCGAGGAATTGGCCACAGTTGGGAAATGCAATTGTTGGACAAAAGTCAAAAGTTATTGTTACTACAGGATGAATGCACAGCACAGTACAGGCAAGGCATTGCAATTCAAGCGAGAAGAGAGCAGGTGAACTATGGCCTGCATGCACACAGATAACTGTATAGCCGAGAAGTATACAATTTATAGTGGAAATGATGGTACTCTCTCTCTCTCCCGCTCTCTCTCTCTCAGTCAGTGTTGGCAAAATGGTGTAAAGGAATGAAAAGCTGCTGTGCACGAATAGAGGATGAAAATGTTGAGTTAGTCGAGAAACGAACATAGAACACTCTTGTGCATGTTTTCAGTGGAGCGTGTAGACAAGCTACCAGGAATATACATATAATATCAGCTAAATAGTTACGGGGTCTGTAGTGTGTAGTCTGTGTGCGTATAGAATCGGAGTGGAGGAGAGCCAGTCTGAAATTGGGAGCAAATTGGAAGTAATTGCAATGTAATTGAATGCGGAGTAGGGCTATGCTGATGAAATTCAGGACGCTGGTTTGATTAAAACAAGACCAACAATAAGAGGGAGAGGTGGATATGGGGAAGAAAGGAACTACAGAGGGAGGATGACGACCAGAGAGGAAGAGAGGAGAGTACATACGAATTACATTGACTAATACGAGGAAATAGTAGTGAGGAGTTCCTGGGAAAAAATTATTATCCTTTCGTTTTCTTATTGCAAGACCGAAAGAGAGTCAAGCCGGTAATACGAGCTAAGAGTTTTACAAGTCGCATCGTAGGCGGCTGCTCGCCTCCGCTTGATGATACGCTGGCTTTTGCTTGAATTCATGACCCCGTCCTCGGCTATTATTTAGCTTTCTCTTTCTTTCTCTCTGACTTTCTCTCTACTGCTACGTCCTAATCAGACACACAACACGTACAGCACAGAGACACAGGCAGAGCCACTGACTGTGTGGCGGAGCACGGCATTTGACTCTGGCAACACGACCGGTCACAACACACAACAAGGAATCGAAGAACCTGAAATGAATTCAAGAGCCACGAGGAGACATGAAATCTCTAAATATTTCGTTGAGGGTTGAGCTCGGGGCTCTTTGAACTTAAATTGCTCCTATTTCTATGCTACATGTGAATACAGTTCGACCATTTCATACTATTTATTGCTTTACTTGGGAGGCAGTGCACTAAAAGTACATTCAGTCCGCTCTTCTGTTCGTTTGTAGTCTGTAGGCAGATTCCCAAAGAGAACATATTAGATTAGAGAACCATGATTTTGCAATATACATACAGGACTGTAAGGTTTGTTAGTCTCTGCTCTTCATGCACATTTTATAGGCATATGTGGCTGTCTCCTGTGTGACTGTGTACTTTCAGTGCAATGTGTGTCTGTGTGTTTGTGTCTGTGTCTGTGTTTGTAGCTGAAACAACATTGGCCTAATGTACGAGGTAAATAAAAAGAAAGGACGATTGAAATCTGTTCTCTGCTTTAAAGTTTAGATCTTCTTGATTAAATACAATGGTCTCATTTAGAAACGGATGGATCAAAGTAAACGTTTCAGTGGTAGCCATTGCAATCTTTAGTCTGTATGTTCGATGTACTTTCAATTACATTTGCTCAAAGAAGAGACCGTGTGCAGTTGGATGTGCATTCTAATTGAATGTGGACTGATGTACAACTTTAGAAAATTGCAATCAGTAAATTGATGAATAAATATAGAAAAGAAAAAGCTGCTGCCAACAATATATTTAGCTACTTATAAAGTCGGTGGTAGGATTTATCAACGATCTTTTTGTAGTGTGCTGTTCCCTTATATACCTTCATAACGTGCTAATAGAGTTGCTGGAGGCAGGTGGAAAATTGGCAAGGATTTGAAAGGGTAGAGCATTAAATTCTTTCGGCTACTTAATTATATTTATATAAGCGGTGGCTGGCTTTCCTGCAGCGTTATGTGACACCTTGTAAATATGACTTAATTTAATATAATTATAAGTGTACATAATTAAATTGTGCGAGTGTATTAAATATTACTATTTCCCACCGTCTCGTATAATATGTGCAAGATTACATGCATGCTATCAAAGGCTTGCTTTGAACGAATTGTTAATTGTTACGAGGTTTTAACTGATTCAAATTTAATTATATTTGTGAAACCGTTTTCAGAGTCTTACTTACTTGTTGTCAGTATAGCATTAAATTTTGTGTCTGTCTATCCGTTATGCTGTGACTATATATCTTGCGTACTATGAAATCTTTGCGAATTAATCGAAGAGTTATCACACAGTGGCACGTTTTCTCATTAGTATTTGACTTGCTCGTACAGTGAATGCAAACACCGCTGATAAACAAAGCACCCATTCAGCGGAATAGTAGAAAGACATGTATTTATGTATCTCTATACATAAATACAGTAATACGTATTATAAAGGTAGCATCGTTTATATTTGCACACTGCACACTACATTAAAAATATGTCTGTTTGATCTGTAGTCTGAATCTGGTGCAATAAGGCCGCCATTTGTAGGACTGTCTGTTCTACGAATACTGCACAAACAGATATAAGCTCTATGGCAGCTTCTATTTGATCACATTATGTGTAAGTAGTATTAAAAATATCACTTGGGGAATGTGTGCACATAATATTGTCAAAGGAAATTATTTCTCCGTCAAAGAGAAGAGAATATAACTAGTAATATAATTGAATAAGATCCTATGGTTTATTTCCCGTCTCCAAAATACAGTGAGTGTGTTTACTTCCAAACTGAGGGGGGAATTCAACTGAGGGGGGTTAGTTTTTGATTTTCTTAATTAATTACCTCTCCCATGATCTGACGCAGAAACATGTTACGACGCTGATAATTGTTACTTGAATTTTATTTGCTCTTTTCTATTTTTTAAGATGTTTGAAATTATTGAATTAATTGTAGGAGGTCCAGATGCTATCACGCTGACCCTTTCTATGGGTTCATCCTCAGAATAACGCCTACATGGGATGTCAAGGCAATTTCCCTGATGAAGACAAAAAGAATTTCGAATGAATGGTTTTAGGGAGGATCCAGGTTGCTTGCTAAATAGGTTGGTATTGGGAAAGGCCTGATGCTTGCTTATTGGATTTGGCGGATAAAATAAATTAGCAAGAGTGTATTCCGTTTGAAGTAGCACATCCTATAGATGTTTCATTAGTGTCATCAGAGCGGTGTTTAGTATATTTCGATTTGAATCAAAGTGATGAGGGAGAAAGTCGTCGAGCTATTCGATGTTGCAGTGATTCAGTCAGAGAGAGCGTCTGTTGAAATTGGGATTCATGCTTTGGCGCTAGATTGAGCTTCTTAAGTGTTCTATTAAGTTAGCATTCTAAAGAAGAATTATAATGCGGTCGTTTGGAATGTTATATTGGAGTCTGTGATGGAAGTGAATCCGTAATGAAACTGTGTGCTTGATGCTCTTCTGGAAACGCAAACGATGTCTAAATATTAGGAGGAATGTATTCGAAGGTAGGCGTGGTTTCACACATTAAAATTGATATAAACGCACGGCACTTAACATTATACCGTACCTTTTGTATGCCGTAGACCGTATCGATAGTAAGGCAAGGAAATATAAAGAAAGGACATTTAAAAGTATAATGCACTACTACCACTAACCGTGATAATAATTATATTGGAATTTCTATTGCAGGAATTTATTGTATTTAATTAAATGTTAAAATTTGCCGAAGTTGAAATTTATATGTAAGTTAAGTAACCGGTAAGTTTTTGCCAAAATTGAATTCTGACTGAAAAATTCACAAGTCTCTTCATGAGAAACTGAAAGTACAAAGTTAGTAGACTTTTGGTAGTAAAAGTCCTCACACTCTGAGGAAGAATAAATAGAACCCTAGAGACGGGTACTCATTACGATTTGTATTGGTCTAGAACGTGGAAAGTTCTTTTAAGGTTGTATTTTGAATCCCATAAAAATGCTACTTACTTGAATCTCAATCTCACTTTATAAACTAAATCTAGTTCACCCTTTCAGTGTACACAGAAAGCTTCTCTTAGATCGCCCTAATAGATTGTGACATTTTTGAAGTGGACTGTGCTGCATATTGCTTTTATAGCCCCTTTTTATGGACTCCACCTACAATTACATATTGTAGTATAAAATCGAAACTCACTCTATGTGCTTTCATCGTAAATAAGCATGTGAATTCAGAAAAGTGGGAATGGCCTATTTTCAAAATTTATCATTTTCTAATTCTTATAAATTGTCAAACATGTTAATGGAGAAACAGTAGAAATTAACACTTTTACTATTGGAAAATTTGGTAATCTGCAATCTAGAAATAATAAATAAAACAATTGTTTTATCCATTACCAATTTTAAATGCACAGTAAAAAACACCGTCCTTGAAGCATACGCTGATATAAATACATAATAAATTTTGGTTCGTGCAGAGCATTTACATTCAGAACTGTATAGTAAAAAGGAATGTTGGGATTGTTGAATATTTGGATTTAGATGACACGTTGATGACAGAATCTTTGACAGAAGAAATCCAATCAGAGCGATAAGGTTGATTTGAGAGAGAGAGTGAGTGAGAGGATCGAGATTGAAGCTGGTGTTGTCTTGCTGCCATGAAATGTTTATTAGGTCTCACTCTGGATCTTTTCTAGAAATTTTTGTCGACGACAGCATTACATTTTTAAGAGGCAATTCCCCAAATCTAATCAGCAATAAAAGGGAGTTAAACGGAAGCTTTGTTTGACCGTTTTTGCCTTGCTGTTTGTGTCTCCTTATTCGACTGTGACTTCATGATCAAAGTCCACGGACTTTTCTCTCTCTCTCTCTCTGTGTGCCACTCTGTGTGTGTCATGAAGCCGTAATGTAAAAATGGGTAGAAATGGTGGAAAATAGAAAAATACCCGGCAAAACATCGGCAGTGAATGGCACATCCTTCGTCTCCTCCTTCCTGCTCTGTGTCTCTGTATCCATGCTAACAACCGTCATAATTCTTTTATAGGCAAAGGAAGCCAAGAGGGCAGACAGGAAAAGAAATACGATACGACCACCAACGAGGAGCCATTGCAATGCTTTCCCTCCGTTGCTCCTTTCCTCTCTATCTATAGCAGCGAGCTTCGTTGTAGATACCAGTATAGAGTATACATATATAGTATAGTGGTGGTGGTGGTGGTGGTGGTGGTGGTGGTAGCAGTAGTTTCGGATCGGGGCACTGTGTCATGCTCAACATCGAATGTTCTTCTCAACTCTTTGCTAACTCTTTAAAGCACTCGATCTATGCCATGCTCAGGCTCTCCAACATTCCCCAGCATTCTGCCCCTATTTATGTCACAATGCCATCGGCTCATTCATTATTAGGCCAAAATTTTCATTTATTTTATGCCCTTATTTAAATAATGAGTACCTGTCGACAAGAGAACTGTCAGCCTCCTTCCCATGTCCGCAATATTAACCAACCAGTCGACAATCAGCGGACGGATGCACCGAAACACAAATTTTGTCCTGGCAGTTTCCCCATCAAATACGTGTTACTACCATTACTCTAGACTTTGATCAGGAACAACAAAAACACACGAGCAAACATTTCTCCTCCCAATGGTGGCTCTGGCCAAGTGACGCAATAATTCTGAGAACCGTCACAGGCAACACTGATGGCAATCCTGTAACCGTTTATATAATACACTTTCGATCAGACCACAGACACTGAAGAACAATAAAAACGAGTCTTGTTTCTTATTATACCTTATATAACGCCGTCCCGCGTTATACAAGGTCCTTAGCTATAATTACAAGGCGAACAGAATGCAAAAACAAACATCCCTCGAGCTTGAAGTAATATAATTCTTATTGTTAGTTGAAGAACAGTTACATGATATCCTAATAAGCCCATTATGATTGCTAATGCGTGTGTCAGTTCATCTGTACTCACACACGAACCTGTTTCCAACCTTGCACAGAATGATTCATTCTCCATGTGATTGCTGTCCGTTAAGGCCCCGCTTCATTAAAAAGGAAATACCGTTTTACGAGTTTGGACTAAATCTCCGATTCTTTTGCCATAGAAGCTTTTTGGTTGTGCCAGCACCCAAAATGAGTGTCCACAATTTGAATTTCAGAGCAATTGGGCGTCCAAAACGGAATTTCTAAATGTTTCACCAGAAATCTTCTGTGATGGTAATAATATTCTAGGAAATGGTTTCAGTAATAAATATTGTTTATCGTCAGTCTGTTTTCGCGTAGGGAACTTTCACTTTATAGATGGACGTCATTCCAGTTGGCGTCTTAAATCCCTATCTTTGAATTATTATGTGTAGGCCTAGAATATGGACTTCCTCCGCCATTCCACTGAATACATCTGTAACAATGGCCTCCCTAATATATTATGGTAGGTATATGTAATAGGGTAAGACCTATAGGCTAGGCTCACAGTTGTGCACAACAGTTGACTCATTAATATAATTGGAAGTGCCTGTGTCTACTCTTTGTACGTGTGTTGTTTGTGACAGATCTTCATAGTGGTTTCTTACTATGTATTACCAGCGGAGACATCTTTGTCACTCGGTGTGCTGTTTGTGCAAAAGACACGCGTCGTCGCTGATGCGTGTTCTTTGCAGTTATGCATAGTGAGTCAAGTGAACTGTCAATTGAGCATTAAGGATGGCATTTATAATAATACAAGCACTTCACAGCAGCCACATCTATCATAATTTCATTTGATGTTGATTGCAGAAATGTTTCTTGCTGCCACACCGCGCTCCCTTATTCGTAGATGACTGATGCTGCGTCTGTGTCCCACTGCAAAATCAAAGGAAACGAGAATCTCCAGTTAATGAGCTAAACGTGGGAATTTCAAGCTACTGGAAATAGTGTATTATAGTATAGCCGGTGGTGGTGGTGGTGGATGGAATGCAATGCAATCCTACATCAGCGTTAACTTGGACAACGCTTCAAAAAGATTAGAGTCGTCCCTGAAGCGAAAAGGCCACTCCGCACATCAACATCGCAATGATGGTATTTACTCACCCCATTTCCCATACAATGTGAACATCAAAAGAACTGCAGAATTCACTTGACACCGATTGGTCAACACAATTAATATCTTTATTCTGCACAGAAATTCCACCTCATTTTTCATCCAATTCGATTTCTAGTATCACTGCGTATATCTTATACTAACCTTGCGAAACCATATATTCAATTTAACCTCACAAGAAACCAAAATCCAATAAAATTAACGTTGGCGCATAACAACAAATTCATTTTGAAATTGATGGGAAATTATATACCCGCTTCCCAATATGGGGAAGAAAATATTAATGTATATTAGACATCGTGTGTGTGCCTTGAACGTAAAATTTTTTATCGTTCGCATTATGACGATAAGAAATAAGAATCTTTTTAGAATTCTCGTACATTGCTCGTATCATGTAGCAGTCCATATGATTTTAACAGCCATTCAAGATAAACGACTATTGTCTTATTTGCTCACGAGAAGTAAAATCGAGTTTCACGCGTGCATTAGTCATTGGCAAAGGGCCAGAACTAATAAATCATTTTACACATATACACTAATGCTTGTAATTCTATATGTTTTTGATATATAGAATTTATCCAGTGACACCAATTCAGACGAGTATTTTTAGTTTAGATTCCATATAATATTATACGCATCCGTAAAAGATTAAATCGAGACTTTTTATAGTAGTATTAAACTTTTGTGCATGGAGATTGTAGATGAGTAGAGCGATTGTGTTCACTGTAAAGGCCTATCTATCTAGACTGCCAACTTACATCCTACATATGTGAGAACCGTGCACTAATTGTGAGTAAGCGCTTGCTCAGTTTCTTACTTGACTACTGTCTACATAGCTCGCGTTTATGTCTTTACATAAGGAGCCATGAGAATCTTTGTCTACATATCTTACTTGGGGATATCGGTTTGGTGTAAACAAACATTTCTAGTGCACACTAAACTTCATAATGTAATAAGTTTCGCGCTCATTCTGCCTGATAATGTAGCTCTATGGTCGACACTGGTATCTTGTGTAAGCTGCAGCCTACTTGAGAGCTGTAAAATGCTTCCCTGACATATGTAAACTCACTTTGCATAAGCAAGCAGGAAAGTGATGTTGAGTCCGTCTACACCAGATGCACTTTCACTGCCTTATTCTGAGGACGCTCGTAGTCTAGATAGCCCTTAATATGTAGCTATTGTATCCTCAGTGTGTGTAATGCACAGTGCGTAAATATTTATCTCGAGTGCCAACAAATTAGATTTTCTTCTAAATTTATTTGGCTACTGCGGCCCAAATGCACATTTCGCTCTTACGAACAGCGAAGAACAAAGAAACCGATTTGAAAATTTATGAATTCGAATAATAACTTGATTTCTGAAATAAATTTTAATTCCACGAGCTTCCCCCTGAGAGCAAACGAATTTATTTTGTGCGCTTCTAGAAAGAATTTCTTTGATTTGTCAAGAGAATCTTCTCATTGACCTTTAGGAGGTACAATTTCAGGAAATGTTTCCGTCCATGTAAGTAGTGTGTAGACAATGGGGACACGTGTCCGCATTGGCTACTACCTCTACCTATTTACATTCTCATCTCATCCGGTCAGCCTGTATATACTACTATACTATAATCCCTATCTGGCAATAAACTACAAATACCTCACTATATATATTTGATGTCGCTGTTGCATTCGTAATCGGGGAGTCAACAGCATCACAACTTCCCTCCACGGAATTATGTACTAATCTATTTGGCTACAAGTGCTCCTGCGGTCTATTGTACTCAGTACGCTTTTACGATTTCTGTTTCTGTTGCTTGGCTGCGGTCTACTACAACTCTATAGCATGATGCTCTTTTTGTCTCTGCTCATTTGCTCCCCTTTCACTGAATGGACAAAACGAGTCTTCTTCTCGTTCTGCCGCATGACATCTACGCACTTGCACCATCAAAGTGTTAATCCCTCGAAACACGAATAGCGGGCATCCGCTTAGCAAAGGCTGTGAACTCTTTATTTGACTAATTATGATCATAAATCCAAAATTCATTTGGACTCGCTAATTAACATCAATTAAATAATATTAATTAAGTTTAAATATTTAGTTTAGCTCACGGATTAAAATATTGAAAGAGTTGGATTTATTATTTTTGAATTAAGGAGTAATTGTTGCCCAGCTGTGTTGATATTTTTCGACTTGTTGACTGTGGATTGTGTTTATGAACAGGGGACAGGAGGTCAGCCAAAGAGACGTGCAAATTCTGGCTGAGAAAAGTTATCGCGTTCCTTTTCAGTCAAGTTGGTGTGGGCTCATTGCTGTTGGGTTACACGATATTGGGGGCAATGCTGTTTATACGTTTGGAGGCGGCGACAGACAACCGGCGAGTGAGTCAAGTGACGGGAATACGGAGTGAGATAGTCACCCAGTTGTGGAACGTCACCCACAATTACAATGTCATCCACAAAGAAAAATGGCAAGAGGAAGTTGAGATGATTGTCCGAAATTTCCAAAGATCGCTGGTGCGTGAGATTCGTTTGGGCTATGATGGATCAGCAGATCCAGTTTGGACTTTTCCGGGGGCTCTGATGTACTCACTCAGTGTCTACACCACAATCGGTATGCTTTTCCTCCCGAAAGGATGATCAAACGACTTTCATTACTTATTATGACTTATTGGAAGCTTGGAATGCCCCTGCCACGTACCTCTATCCACTAGACACATGTGGACACTCTGTGTCTATTCTGTTGTGTTTTGTTGGCTGACATGTTTCCTTGTAGGTAGACTGCACACAGAGAGGACACGGATGACTCCATCCTGCGTCCCTTTACTATATAATCTAATACTTACTCGTACGCAGACAGTGATGCTATTAATAATAGTGGTCTTCTGGGCCGTAAAATTTAAAATCACTCTCGTCTGTGCTTGCAGTTGAATGTCGTAGTCGAGATTGAAGAATAATAGCGTTTAAAACAACGTAATGCATTTAAAAATGATGAATGATGTTCATTAAGCAGGATACGGCAACCTTCGACCGAAAACAGAATGGGGAAAATCGCTCACATGTCTGTACGCTCTGTTCGGGATCCCGCTTTTGCTGTTGTACATGGCCAATGTGGGCGATCTGCTTGCAACAAGTTTTCTTCAATTCTACCGCTTTCTCGACCGGTAATTCCTGCATAGTCATAAAATTTCCTTTTTTCAGCACTGGGTACTCAGGGTTGGTTCGAGTCTGTGTCCACATCCACAATTTGCATTTAAGAGGGAAAATATTATATAATAATGAAATATCGAAGACATGTTGCCACTCAGTAAAACTAAAACTGACAACCTTTAGCGATATGATAAAGCTAGAACTTTTTATGCACTTGACGAATGCGTAAAGACGAAAAAGAATCCCGTGGTTGCTGTCAACAGATTTAGCCGCGGCATTCATTTCCATGTCACATGGAGCTAGTTTAGGTTGAGGGCGCTAACACGACCAGAAGGTGTTTCAAGCCGTCACTTGGAGTCAACACACATTTCATAGCATTAGGTAAATCGATGTGCAATGAAACGAATCGAGTCTGGTGAAAGTTTTTCGAATGCATAGATCAATGTGGATGATGAGCGGAGTGTGCGTTAAGTTTTATGGTGGAATCGGGCAACGAAATCAGAAGAAATAGAGGTTTGTTGAAGGGAGAGATAGATAGAAAGTTGTTTGAAAGAAAAAGTAAAGTTACAATCTGACATTCAAACTGTTTGCCACAAAATCTGATAAATTGGAACAAGTCCAATTCTCTGGTCGCACCACTCTCTCAGTTAGTCAGCCATCAGAATTGCACATCTCTCTCGAAGGAGCTTCCTCCCTTTCTCTCTCTCGCTCGTTCCACGATCATGACAGTCTCATCAGAGCACGCGAAGGTATACGTAACTCATTCTATGTTTTAGGACATTTTAAGTACATACTGATGGACAACCAAGTACTCATCAGTTCGTGTCTCTTTGTATAAATTCATGAAATTTGGTCTAGAGCAGAATGGAGTCATCAATGCTCAACAGGGAAATTATTCAATTCTCTTTGGCTTTCAAACCAAAATACTAATTCAACCACAACTTTAATTTTGATACCTTCAAAAAATGCCGTCGACTTGATTACGAGAACCTACTTAAAAGGGAAACCACTTCCTAGGGCCTTGTGATGCTTAGGGATTGAATGGCTGGAAAAGAAAGTGTTGGGAGATTAGTCAAACAAATGGATACCTTGAAAATACGGCAAGTTTATGCAATTTTATCGGGTGGGAATTAGGAATTATTAGGTGCTCAATGTTCTTTCATCATTTCTCATTTTTACCCCGAAAATTGGTCCTTTGACAAATTGAACAAGGAGCAATTAATCAGCGAATATTTCCATGTTCCCACAAGATTAAACAGCGGGTGAGTTCAATGAGCCTATTAACTACTAATTACGGTAATTTTTTGTCTACTGTACAACAATTTTATTAATATTCTGTCTGAGTTATTTTTAAATTCGTGTGAAATAAGGTTAATTGAGCGATAATTTCCAAGTCCAATTTATAACTACCTCTCAGTTCCCCCGACGCTCAAAGTTCTCACTCTTAATTTCACACTAAACTCGAGGACCACCTAATTTAACGGAATAAGAACCGAAAAGCAATGCCGATTTAATTAGTGTATAGTAAGTGCCCCAATTGGGGCAATAGGTTAACCTATTGCTCGTCCCATTGAGAAATTCTGGGCCCTAGTGAAACGGGCGTATCGAAAAAGACCCACACCTGCAAAATATTTGCCTCAGTTCATAAATATTTGGCGAAGATTGTCAGCGAAAGTTGCAAAAACTAGTGCACAAAAGCTAATGAAGGAAGCGCGAATAAACCTTCGTGTCATAGGATACCAAGGAGTCAGAGCACCATATAAAAATTAACTGTTGTAGAGAATTTTGCGAGGAATCAGGTAATGCTAATACCATTTTTGTATCTTGTCTGCCTCAAAAAGTTAAAATTTATTTACTAAAGTGCAAAATCTTTACTAAGCACCCTTTACTAAATCCGAAATGGAAAACTCTGTTTGCTTCACTTTCACAATTCACATACCATCCATACACAACACCAATACCCCAACTTTACTTTTTAATATTTAACCTGTAATTACATTCTAGACATCATTTCGCTCATAAAGTCACTATAGTTTTACATACAAATTCATAATAATCCACATTATTAATCAAACTAAAATTACCATGCCTAACATTGTTTCTTGTATTAAGCAAAAATATTATATAAATTAAAATTACTCTCTCTGTGGTTCACACACAAGTAAGAATATTGTAGAGAACTGATCCGGAATGAATAACGTATTGTGCTGGAAGGGACACAGCTCACTCACTAAAGACGTGTGGTTGAAAAGCAGAAAAATGGTTTGCGGGCAGCTTGGCTGTCACTTCGCAGCTAAAGTACTCATTCCTTCATTGTGTGTGATTTCCATTTGTTCCAGATGTAAAATGAGACTGAGAAAGGCGAGAGAGCGTCGACTGGAGATAAACAGGTATTACGATCATTACAAACACGGCAGTGAAGATGCGAGACAGCCAGCAGAGCGAGAGTTCACGACTTTGGAGGCTTCAGATCAAAAGGAATCACAGGATAATAATGACTGTGCCACTAATGACGTGACAATACCAATCTCTACATGCCTAGCGGTGTTCTTTTGCTACGTTGGTGTGGGTTCGATGATGTTCTCTTGGTGGGAGAAGTGGGACTACTTGGATGGCTCCTATTTTTGCTTTGTGAGTCTTGTGACAATTGGATTTGGTGATTTGGTGCCAGGTAATTCCCCAACAGATAGAAACAGGAAAGAAGTTGACAGTCAACTTATTTTCTGCGCCATTTACATTTTACTTGGAATGGCCTTAATGGCCATGTGCTTTCACCTCACTCAGGAGAGATTCTTTGATAACGCCCGCAGACTCGGCCACACGCTACATCTTATATGACCCCCGCTAATAACCATTCTCTTCTTCTACAATGTTGTCTTTCCTATTTCCTTTAGCACCAATACCACAAAAAGCATTCATGAGCAATGCACATTTACTACTAGCACCACATAAAATCAAGACAGAATCGCAGCACAGGACACAAAATTTGTGTTTCTGCACAAAGCGAAACTATGTGCTGGCACAGAGTTAGGAATCAGTATAATTTTACACAGTCAGTATATGGAAACTAACACAATTTTTAAACATTGGAATCAGTTTTATATGTGGGAATTCTTATTGTTCCACTAACACAAATGTAATTACGTATACCAATTTAATCTAATTGTAAGTAGGCAAATTTTTGCAGTGTCTTTAGTCTTCAGATGGTAAGTATATTAAATATTCTAATTAATTTGCCCATATTTAAAATCTGTAACATTAGAGCTATTAGTGGCGCAATGTTCACATTTCATTTTTCACAGATTAAAAAATATACGTACATAAATACATTACAATTTTTATTCTTTTTACAGTGTACACGTTGATTTGGTTTTATTATTGAGGTTGGTTGCTTATATCTACTCTGTTTCGATTTCTATGAACTACACAATACGTTTGGTTGAAGGCTGGCCACTTCTCTGTGTATGGAATTTTATTTAAGACATTGGACCGTTTAATAAATACAGCACAATGGATCCCAGATGGAGGACAGAGATACGGTTGCACGTAAATATATGGCGTTGCATGTTCCACTGGAGTCTGGTAGACGGTTTACAAGAGCCAGAGCTGCCGCTCCCTTCCCAATTTTATTGGAAAGATCTAGCGTTTTCTCTGCGAAATGTTAAGGCTAAAAGGTGCAAACATCGACATTCATCTCCGTCATAAAGCGAGTTCATGTCGTTCTTGGGAATACATACGTCCAATTTGATGAAGTGGTAATAAAACAAGTTCAGAGCACGTATATTGTTTCATATCTTTGGAGGAGATAATATCTGTAGTACGAGTCGCATCCGTTTGTTGTTCACCGCTCTCCTCTCCCACCACCGCTACACCTTGGACAAGAACAATTTATTTATATTGCTATATTTACCCCGCTGTAGAATTCAACAGTGCCGAACGCAGTTGACACAGAAAGTGAAAAGCAGGTCGTCCTTGTCTTCGTACATAGATCCAACAACAATTCCTCTGTTCACCCAACTACTACACAGCGGCATACATATTCGAGTAAAGTGTCGAGCACACCAGAGCGCACATTATATACATATGCTAGACAACTATGTATCCCTATATACTTATATGTATATAGAAGTGCTGTTGGCTGAGAAAGAGAGAGAATGGAGAGAAAGTGGATAAAGTGATGCAGAATGAACAAGACTCTAGAGAAGAATAAGACACAAAGCAAACAGGGGCTGTTCACGAGAAAAGTCAAGCGAGAGTCAAGTTGCAGTTTAGCAAAATAGAAAATGAGGGGAAAGTGTTGAAAAGAGACGTGTCAATTGAACATCACACTGACTGATGTGGGTGTCTTACACAAGGGCTATTGATGAGCCAGAACACATTATATAGTATAGTATGTTGTAGTAAAGGGGAGGACTAGAACAAGTGAAGGCGCTGCAGACACTGCCAAAGTCTTTCTGAGAGATAATTTACCAAGTGCTGTACATCTTTCATTAGACATTCAAAAAGTCGACGAGGAACTTGGATCACGTACACAAAACGGGCGTTTAAGCTAATAAGACGCACGTGTTTCTGTCCCCTTTCACAATATCCTTCGGTAAATGGAAAGAAAGTTGAGTCACACGAAGTGAATGGTGAGGAGCCAGGGCAGCCCTACCGCTGCTACTGTTCTCCTCCTACTACTACTACCACCGTTCCATTACATTTTGAATAGAGGAGACAATAATAGCAGAGACAGAGAGACAGACAGGCAGACAGAGACAGAGAGAAGGGAAAGGATGAGCTTGGAAGGTTACCACACTCTGTGGCCACATCGTTCGAACTCGCCAGGAAATGAGAACAGGAATAAATGGTCGGCTTAGGTTGCCACTGGCTTTTGCGGTCGCCCTCACAGACGAATCTTCAATTTATTGCTTGCAAAAGCTTAAGAAGTGCTGAAATGTGTGTGATCTGTTGTCGCTGCTCGGGTGACACAAACGCAAGCTTCAAGAGCTTTATCAGACAGCTCTCTCTCGCACTCACTTGCTCGCTGGCTCAGGTAGCACGTCTTCCTCAACTTGTTTTACATAATACATATTTACTCACGCATGTAGTCGTCACTGCGTCTTCTCAGTCGCAGCTTGAGTCAAGCCGCTCTGTAACAATTATTTTTCTATTAAATAACACTGAACTTTACTGAATGGCAACCTCGGCCTGTCACCAATTTCAAACTGTGAGATGAACGACCTTAACGTTTGCACACGATATATTTCTATACGATACATATTTTTAAAAGCGTCTACATACATCATGTTGATCTTAATGACATGAGAAAAAACAGGAAAATGGTAATGGACAATAGAAAACTAATTCACAGTCCGATACAACATTAATATAGGAGTGAAACATACAGATATGTAAATATTATTGTAATTTGTACAGGTGTAATTACGTGAAATTTCTCTTGAAGCTACTTTTGGTAATTTCCCCGGTTTTTAGGGGGTGGGGCATAAAAAACCACTACCCTAAGAGTAGCATCTGCATATATAATAAAACGGTGCCTTTGTCCCGCAAAAAGTTACCGCCCCAAGAAAAGCGTTTGCAGACTGAATAACCACCCTCTGTAGTTCAGCGTTAGGATGCAACGTCCTTGTGGGAAGAAACCCGGAGCACACTTCACAATTATCGGTTGAACAAATTGTTGGCGCTGAAACTGGAATTATTAGCTAGCCGGGTAAACTGGCAGTTAGTTAGGAAGAAAAACGTGCCTTATTTGTAGGCAACAGAAGGGGAATTATTGATTAGATTAATATTGGAGCGGGTGGTGGCGTTCAAGAGAAAATGTTTGAAGTGGGGAAACGAGCTAATGGTCTTTTCATAGCCTTATTTCTAATGACGATTACAATAAGTGCAAATGTTCGCAAAAGGACATCATCCTAAGAAGGCCCGAAGAAAAAGCACATCCTTAGCTTAGAACTATTAATATACGAGCCGATGAGTTGATCTCTGGCTCGATAGCGACAGATAGTGATAGTGGAACAAGAACACACATATACAAACGAGAGTGAGAGAGAGAGTAGAGGTGTAAATCGATTTGTCTTTTGCTCGGCCTGCAAATATTGATTGCTTTCACTTTCATTTCGATAGAACAACTCTACCGAGAGTTATTGCTTGTAGTAAAACTAGGAAATCACATATAAAAATTTCTTTATGCTCACTCTTGTATGCACTGTGGAGCACCGGCTCGATGCGTCCTCGCTCCACTGAGAAACTACTCTTGGTGCTAACTGGTGGCTCTCACACGATCACAGTACATACACAGAGAATATGTGTGTGAGTTACAGCTATTTTTGTACATTTCTACGTATGTGCTTGTCTATTTGGGTGGAATTGTGAAGCAGTCTTCAAAACAGGATATACAGCACCAACGAACTACCACCGAATGCAATACGTCCATCCGCATTGAAATTTAAATTCGAAGACGTTGTCTTCTCCACCGCTCACTTATGAGATTGTGACGGATACGGCTCTATTCTAGCCTTGCCACGAGCCCAACACTTCTTATATAAATACGTAGAAGGTACCTATACACGATTGTGTACGTAGCCCTAAGTAAGTGAAGTGGAACATCCTATTAGCATACATTCCTAAGCTTGAGGTTAGTTCTGCATTCTGAATCTCTATAGTATATAGTAGGTGTATGTATGTGTCAGCAAAGTGGTAAGAAAGTGTGTGTGCCTGTATGCAGTACACACTATATGTATAGGTATAGTGGTAATGGTGTGACGAGAGCCACCCGACAAAAAGATAAGCCAAAGATACCTTGACTGGAAACGAAGTGTTAATCGGAAGGCTTTTTCCTCTCTCTATCTGTACTATTTACATGTGCGCAGTGTGGCCCTTCACCTCCCTAATGTATGTAACTATGTACATGTATGTATATTTATGTATTGCGTAGTAGTCACAGTGAGTAGTCCGTTGCCGAAATACGTGCTCCATTTTCCATGCATTAACATATGGACAAAAATGTGAAAAGATGAAGATAGAAAGTCGGATGGAGATACGAAGAAAGAGTCTGTGTGTGTGTGTTTGAGTGAGAGAGCAGAGGAGACACCCTTCACCTTTCCCGAACAATCTTTATTCTTGTCCGACACGTCCCGTCTACCTTATTGTGAGGCTCTCGCGTGATCTTGATGTATGTGACACATCCATTTATATTAAGTACAACAGCCACCTACATTATATCTCTAATTGTGAGTCGCTCAATTCTGCCAAGTCTCTCTCTCCCTCTCTCTCTAAGCATGTCGTGGACACACCACCTCCACACAAAGCACACACCCTCAACCATTATGTTGTCCACACTCATACGCAGCAAACAGATTACGTGTGCTCCTCTCTACTGCACTATATTTACTACGGAGGGAATCTACAAAACTAATGTGACTGCTACGTTTCAGTTGGCTAGACCTAAAAGATTCCTTTTCTTATGTTCCTTACGCAGAGTCTTCTCCCTCTCTCTTTCTCTCTCCTGTGGCATATCTACATAAATACTATATCTCTGGATTCTAGACCATCCTACTGCTTACACAAACGTGTCGACATAATACTTGTATATTTACACGTGCCACATTTCTTACTATTGCGACTACTAGTATTTGCTGGTGGTAGTTCTGGGTTTTGTTGCAAGCCCCAACTGTACACAGTAGTAACCTATTCTTAGTGATAACAGTGCAAATACAGTGATTTGACAAAATAAGTGCATGTACACACACATACAGAGAGAGAGAGAGAGAGAGAGAGAGAGAGAGAGAGAGAGAAGAGAGAGAGCACTTGCATGCAAGGAGACTTACAAGAGCAGTTACATTGAATTTGTGTAGAGTAAATTGGAGAGAAATGGCAGACATCACAGGGGAAGATTTAGCAGAGTTAACGGCAGTGATAGTACACAGAAAGAGAGAGAAACGGTTGCACACACTATCCTGTAAGATAGGGAGAGTGAGAGTGGTGGCAGCCTAGTCGTTGTGAGTTTTAGAGAGATGAGGCCGTGCTCAGGGAACATAACGGAACACAACATGAACAAGATGCTCACACAGCTGAACAACAACCAAGAGTCAGATGAGGAAAAAGGGAAAGCAAAATCGGCCACACTACATAGTCAGACACACACACATACATACATAGAGAGAAAGAGAAAGTGCTTATGTACAGTTAGTTTCCATAGTGTAGTATTTACTTATGTGTATAGAGGCAGTGGTAACATCTCTTCGTTTAGGGTTGTAGTTGTATGTATGTATGTGTATTATATTTAGGAGGCTGGTATTATGCAGTAGCCGTGGCTAGAGACAAGGAAAAGCAAAGCAACGGGATTCGTTTGCTTCCCTTTCGCTTCATCGTTCGTGTGAACAGAGAGAAGAGAGAGAGAGGAGAGAGAAGGTTGAAGGTGATTAATTGTTATGAATCTGAGCGTGCTCCATTATCATACAAGTGTACAATGTACACATCACTTTTCTTACGGCTAATGAATGTTTTTCCCTGACAATAGGAAAGAGACTTCGTTGTGACTATAAATTATACAACACCTCAACCATGACTCAAGATTTCCTCCCTTTCAAATGCGTCTCACAATAACTAAACTGCTCTTGTGCTTCGATTCTGCTGCCTCTTCCACTTTCCATTCCGCTTTTTCTTATTCGTCTAAGTCTCTTTCCTTTCTTTTCCCCGCTCTGCTCTGCTCTCTCTCTCTCTTAAGTCATCTTCTTCGCTCGCTCGTCTCTCACTCTCTCTCTCTTTTTCTCTCTACCTATATTTTGGATATCTTATTACAGCGTTTCGCTGCTTCAGACGAAGCAGCAGTGTTTCTTGTCTTGGTAGCGATCTTTTCCTTCCTTTTTCACAATAATACTCGCTATCTTGTCGGATTCCAATCATCTCCCGTTCCACTAGCAACTAACTTTCTCCTGATGTGTAAGTGCACCGCCTTTGCTTAAGTGCCCATGGTTCATATGTCGCCATGTTTTACCTTGTTAGCAGGATTCGTGAAGGGGCGCTCCTGTTTGAATGAGAAACAATAAAATGCTGTTCTTCTTTTTCTTAAAACCAGGAGAGCAACATGGTTCGGTATTTATGAGAGAATTAACTGTTTAGCCTGCATTAAGTGTGCTTGTAGTTTTATTTTCTCTGAGATTTGGTTTCGCTTGACGTTTTCGTTCGTTTCAACAGTGGTGGATGTGTACAGTGTAAATGTGGTATGGATGTGAGCTAAGCTGAAAAAGTTTTGTGAAACAAATCGACCTTGGACGGGCTCAAAGTAAACCGTATATTATTTGCAGATTTCGCAGCAATCATCCAAATCAGAGCACTTTGTTTACTTACCGATTGAACTGGTCCTGCTGAATGTTTGTTTAGTGGCGTAGAAGGAAAGTGCAGTAGAAGATAGACAAATATTAAACTTTAAGCTACTTTAAGTGTTTTCGTGGACTCTGTAGACAAGACTGCAATTCTTTGAGAACGGAAACAGATCTGCACGTGCAACAGTCCGCGCAGACGGGAAACCGTCCAAAATAAGCATTTTGAATTTCACTGGGTGACACAATTCCGGAGAATACGAGTGGGATTCTTGCACAAACGATGGAGGAGTTGTTATAATTGAATTCTCCCAATGTAAATAATATGCTGTATGGGTTTCTGGAGTTCCAAGTGACCTTGAACGTATTATATTAAGGAGTAAACAAAAATGTCAGCGAAATGAAGAGAAAATAGTGAGCGAAAACAGTTATTTATTGATATTGTTCATGTGGTGTCCAAAAAGACAGTGAACCAACTTCAAGGTTGCTTCTGGTATAGAGTAGACACAATTACAGCTTTCCTGTGACATTTTTGACGGGAACGTGTCAGCACAGAAAATATACAAGTTGCCGACATTTGGTTTAATAGGAACGGATAGAGATATACTGGTTTCAAATCATAAATCCTGTAATGAAGTTCTTGGGCGACCGTTATATAAGTAGTGGAAACTGGAAATATGAATTACATACATATACCTTAGTGGCAGGTTTCATCATGCGACCGTGAGTTCCGTAGACTCATCTTTTTTTTATACACATTTTTATGTTGCATCTTAAATCTACAGTTAAAAATGGGAGAAGAGTACCGCTTAGGATGACTTCAATCTTGACAATTGTAAAAATATTTTATGTACCACAACTTAGAACTCATGCATACCTAAGAAATAGAAATGAACACTGTGTTTGTACACTTTATCTACAAAAATTAACTGTAGTAGGACTTGCAACCATTCCCGGTGAATACAATTGTCAAGGCATGGTTGAGAATGTTCTTATCATTTGATATGACATCATTTGGTGACCGTCATTTTATGGTGTGCCTCCTGGTTACAGCAAATATCATGAATTTTTAAACACGGCACTATAATTGTATTTGAGTTAAATACAACTCATGGCTTGATTATCTTAATTGTGCAAGAGGAACATTAATAATAAATGGGAGAAGACTTTACTGTTGTTCTCATTAAATTGTACAACCTACAGTCGTCACTAGTCCGTGGGTTGAGTGGCATATAAAAAAATTGTCGCAGTCGTCAGAAATCAGAGCGTAAAATAAGCGGCCAGCTTATATTCATCAACAACTACTAGAAACGATATCTTCATCTTTCTGTGTCTACCATGTCTTCTGGATTAGAGCTTTTATCGTTTATCTGATTGTGGGAGTACGCAACTCAAATTGAAATGCTTTTCTTCTGCGTCAAGCAACAAACTTTACTTAAACTGACTGTAATACCTATAATACAAATTTTTCTCCAGATTCGTTTGAGTAAAGGTATACATTTCATTCGCATTGAGTTCAGTTATCAATTTTCTCATGGCCAAAAATCACCGTCACTCTTCACAAAGGATCTTATCTTTATTGTATGTGGGTAATATTACTGAAAGGATTACTAAACATTTGATAGACTTGTATTTTATTGTGATGACTGTCATGAAAGGAGATTTCATTTGTAGGATTACTACAAGTAACAATAAATTTCGTCGTCACTCTATAGAATGTATCTAGACTTGCGACATAAAATTCTACAGACTCATTTAGAGACTCGAAGAATATTACCAGAGAAATTTATTATAATGATACTATCATTTAGTTGACTGTGTAGACAAAAAAAGTTAGTTTCTCATTGATTTAAGAAGCAGTTTACGCCAAATTCCTCAAACAGCTTAGGTCAACTCAAATTGATCACGTAAAGTGACACAGTAGCCATGTCACTTGATTTAAATTAAAATACACTTTTAAAATTTTGAGATTTGAAAAACTTTTTCGCAAAAGTTAGCCGGCAGACTGGATTTTTTCCCACGGCCAATAATAATAATGCATTCTTTCCCTAAATGGCATCACATCCTGCTGGCTTTTTCCCAAGTGTCACGTCGTGAGGAGATCTGGATGGTGGCCAGCCATTGCAATCGCCAGGTCACCATTTCTGTTCGTCTAATGGACCGGATAAAACGTTTTTCCATCTGGCGTGCACGAAACTGTTGTTTTGATAAGATGCGAAATAAAAAGAGTCCTCGAAGAGACACTGGAATGTTTTTTGATTCTGATATAGCTTACAACCTGGTTATCGAAACTACGGACAAGTGCATTAAAACACATGTGAGAATTTAGTGTTCTTGGGAGCGGTGACTTTGTGAGATCTTCTTACGTTGCGCAAATTGAGTTCATTTTGATTCTGTGTGTGGACGTGAGTTGCGTTATTGTCGAATCTGAAGTTAAGTTACTTTTTAGCCTACCCCTCCATTTACTTAAGCCAAAGTTGTCATCAAGCCATCGCCATCCTTATGGATGCGTTTTTTGTAGCCCTTGCATTGGTGGCCATGTGTGGGAAGCAGTAGCGTAGACACATGACAGTGTCCTTGTCATCATTTCTCAGGGTAGCACTTTCTCGTGAAGTGAAAAGCTGAACACAACCAGAGCAATCACAATCAACATTCAGGAATTCATCCATTTTCTTTCCTGCAACTTCATCTTTCTCTTCGTCTCACTTGCTATTCCTTGAACGTTTCGTCCATCCCAAAGTTTGGTATTTGTGCCTGTTAGAGTAGGAGCAGCGGCAGCGGCGGCGGCGGCGGTGGTGGTACTGGTGGTAGGTGGACTAGCAATAGTTGAGCAACTCTTTGTATTTCTTTTCCCCCGCTTTCCCTGACTCGACTACGACGACGACAGCCACCGTACACTTTCTCCTCTCTCGCCATTCATCCTCACTTTCTCCTTGTTTCCACCCAAATGCTTTCTTTCTTTTCCTGTATTCTTTGCCTTAACACTGCAATTAAGAAATCTACACAGCAAAGCTTCAGAGCCACGTTTCCTCATTCCTCTCTCTCTCCCTAACAAAATTTACCAATTCTAATGTAGTAAATGGTCAGGGAGAGAGCAGAGCAACGAGTGAAGTCAAGTGTCGCTATATACATATATATTTATATAGGGAGCTGAGTGCAGGAGGTTGACGAAATGAAAGTTTCTTTGGGAATTGGAGACACAGGCTTCGTCTTTTAGAATCCTTTTGATTTTTACTTGAATTCATCGTAAACTTTGAGTCAGTCTCTCTAAAACACTTTGACTTTACTACCAATTGCTCAAAGGCACAAAGTTAGACACTTAGCTTTCTGGGATAATATTTACCGTCCTCATTTAGAAATATATGAGTGTATATAACGCGTACCACTTTCTCAATGGAAAATTTCTTTGCTCAGCCCTGTTTTCCCTACATATTCCTCCTTTGAAGTTGCTGTCAATGGTGATTCGGCCGGTCGGGCTTCAATTGCCAACGATATATTGCCGATTATAACATTCATTATTACTTTCTCATTGACACGAGTTACAGACATGTTAAAGCATTTGTATTGAACAAATTGTTTTCCTAAGTGGGAAAGTGCAGAATATGTTAACTAACAATAAGTGAAAGCTTTATGCTTTATCTCCAAATGAAATTACAAACATGCCTGACGAATCAACGAACTATTTTAATTATTTAAACCCTTTAAAAAGCAATCCTCAGATTTTACAGTTCAGGAGATGCCAATGACAAAAACGGAGTGCAAAAAGTATCAAATGTTTTTATTAGTAGAGCAAAAACTCATGGTGCAAAACTCTTTGCATTTACTTTCCTTATATCTAGCATACTATAAAACAATCAATTTTTCTTTAAAAAACAATCTCAATTAGGTATTATATTTATTATTTGGTGGGGAAAAAACAATACACATTTAAAGAAAACTTTGTCTGCACAATATTTTTGCCAGCTGTTGTTTTAACTTGAGGTGACTGTGAGCGTTCGTGTGTGCGTATTTTTGGTTTTCGAGCATTGAGTACTTCCTCGCAGTGTTAATGGATTAAACCACATTAATGCCATCAATTTCGTTCAGCTTTACGACTAATTCACGTTGTGGCAGCCGAAGTCAACCCTTCGTTTATTTATGATGCAATTCTCTAGATTGGGGCACACATACTAACTGTATTTATTGTTAGAAAAAAATCGGTTGTGGAGCAGCCAGTACCCATTTGGCTGTGGAGAGAGTGTGCAGGCTGAGAGAGATTTTAAACGGCCAAGTCTACTTCTATTATTATCCCAAGGAGCTCCCCACGACTACGTACAACAGTATAAATATATAGCGGTGTACTTGCCTCGACTGCCTAAATGGAAGTATTGAATATATTGTTTATGTTGACGGTGGGGGATTATTGACCGAGAGGGAAACTAAGTATCGAATTAAAGATGCAAAGTCTGCACAAACCATTTCACAGGTTTCTCCACCTAACGATATGCGTTCTGTGTGTAATTTCTTAAACTAAGGAAAGAGTAGTGGCTAAGATGGAGTTGTTGAGTCAACTGAAGTGAAGTCAGCCTCTCTCTCTGTCTCCCAGACACCAGTAAGTAATGCAAGACTTGCACAAGGGGAGAATAGGACCGGAAATTAAACTCTGTTTTGTATTTTGCATGGGTTCTGTTTCGCCTTAACAAGCATTATTGTGAATTGTGGAGGAGCGTGGCAATGGGATGGAAATGTGCTCATTGTCATAAGATAGTGGCAGTGAAGCCAAGGCTCGCCACCAGACACACACACAGACCCACCTTCTATAACTGGAGCATTGTGCTGGATCGTAGTAGCAGTTGAACTCTTTCGGCAGTCATAGTGTCACTTAAGTAGCACATTGGAGGGGAATAGTGTTATTGGAGGGAAAGCTAAGAGCATCCATTACATACATATTGCACTGATTAGAGCCGACCATGAATAGGCTTACATTTGGTTACGTACCGTGAGAACAGACATTGCACACTCACAGTGTGTGTCTCACTCTGTGTATGTGTGTGTGTGTGTGTGACTACTGGCTGCTGTACGAGTGTTGTCGTACTTTACCAACTAGTATAAGTACTAGTAGTCAATCTTGCTCCCTTTTAGCTCACTCACTCACTCAGTCTCTTCGCTTGAGCACTTTGAATGTATTTTCCCACTAATATACTTACCACTACTATTATATATATATATATATACTGTCTATAGGACATATTAGAATATAGTACCTACTTCCCACCAACGTCCATTTACCAGACTGAACTCACACACACACACTTTGCTCCACATAGCAGCGATATATACGTGAAATGGTGTACACCGCGTGTTTCAATACCGCAATAGATTTCTAAAGGTACTTCAAGTACGTACTATACATATAAATATGTAAGGGGGATATGTAGGCTTGATATGGGGAGAGTCTACTTCACGGACAGTGTCTCACTGTGTACGACCACTATGCACAGTATTGCACAGGCTACTGTATTTTGTGTAGTGACATTAAACGAGTGCTCAGCCTGTGTCACTGCTGCATATTTATGCTCCTATTTGGCTGTAGTTAACTTGGGAGAAATGTGCCATAACAAAACATAAGAGCGAGTGGGCCTGGCGAATAAAGAGAAAGCATGGGAGAAAGGATCACTCATCTCATGATCTCAGCCTGCCTACAGAACACAGTACAGGCTTCCGTATCGTAAGGAGACGCTCCCGTGGAGATAGTAGTGGTTGCTAGCACTACGGTCAATAATATAAACTATGTTCCATTATTTGCTTTGGAAATAATTCCGAGAAGTGTAGCAGCGACGCTGTATGGCATATTCCTATAAGTGTGTGAGTTCTTCGGCTACAATCCTATAGATTGATGTATTAGACGGATACAAAATTTAGCGAAAGTAGAGCGCCGGAAATGAAGAGTGGAAAATTTCACGAGGCAATGATAATAATGCCAGCGCTTATTAGTGTTGCAGATGCTACAAAGGTTGATTGCTTACTTTGTTGTAGGGTAGACGTTGTAGAGATTTGGGTGGGTGGGAGCAGAAGTACAAGTCAAATCTAGAACCAAGTGTGTTCCTAAGGCAGTCGTACAACACGTACAGTGTGTGTTCTAAGAAAATGTGCACTTGTAGGTTCCCTTAACGTAAAGCTCTCCATGAATATGAAATAAAATACTTTGTACTTTCTACATGGTGCACTTTGAACACACAGTCATTTGTGCAATCAGTGCCACTTTGCATAGCTTCCACTGAATGCCTGCTGAATTTAGAATTTGATATGTGAGCTGAGTTATTGTATACTTTTGTGTTGTAATATGCAGCTATTAATGTACAGGGTCTGAATGATATAGACCTCATGGATTTTATTGGGAATGAAAATTTCATTTTTATCTGGAATCATTAATAAAATAGGAAATATATTGAAGAATATTAAGGGAGAAATTTATTCTTATTAATTAATTTGTTTTCTAAAGTCTACTCACCTATATATACAGTTTAATTTCTTTACATTTTACAAAAATGGCATTAGGTTCAGGATTACAAAGCATGGACCACTTGTTCGTGAAAATTTTTGAATGCATTTCCTACCTACACTGGGGAGTCAAATTGAGGAGATCGAACCCAAATTGCATTTAATGACACGCTTGATAGTTGTCGGATTCGAATTAGTCTCTTACGCCATTGTCCGAACACTTTTGGGGTTCTCATGGGAGGCCATACACAATAATCGCTTTTTCATGAATTTTGTCCTTTCCGCTACGGCCTGCTTTTTGAGAGGAGTTTTGAGTCTCTGAGACTTGGCTTGCCTTCTATCACCTTCACAATTGATTATTCTATGGATTAATGTCAAACTAATGTGATGATCAATGTTTTTTAGTTCGTCTTTTATCACATTTCCACCGTAACCTCGCCTAGAAAAGTCGTTCACTACCACTTCGAAGGGGGCTGGAGGGGTCATTTTTCAATATTTTTATTTGAAAGTTTCACAGTGCACGCTTCTGGAACTGTCTAAAGAATGTCGAAAATTTGAATTGAATATCTTTTCGGAGGGTAAAGATATGCGCGCTCAAAAAGTTTCACGAATAAGTGGTGCATCCTGTTTATACATACATAATAATACATCTAAGATAAATTTGGTCTTTGTGGACAACAAGTTGTATTATAATTGTACCTACTATAAGAAAATACATTTTGGAAAGGAATTTGTGAAACCTTGTATAAAGGTTTATAATTTATCTAACCAAGTACGCAGGCGTGAAGACAACAAACAGATCAATTAGCCTGTTAATGGTCTGCAGCATAAAAAAGTAGTGAAAATTTATTTCAAATATAGTTGTTTAATACGTCATGTGCTAGAAAACTGTGCAAAAGTCAACGAAAAAGTACCTGGTGCAGAGTTTATATTTAAAATAAAACCACAAAGCAATTATTATGCGATTCGAGTTGAACATTTAAAAATAATATCACCAATAATTAAGGAAAATAACATCTTTGGGGAAGATACCAGTTTTCAGTCAACTGAATAAACGCATCCCGAAATTGAACCAGTGGAAAGGAACACGTATTTCGTTAACTAAACCAGGTCGATATTTTCAATGTAAATACTTCTACCAATATTCCCAGAATTAAGGAATTACCCCCTTCCTCCCCACTATTCAAAATACCACAAAATTTAGAATTAAAATTACGCATTTATTTTAGACCAAGATGCTAAACAGTAGATCTACCAAATCCTGGCCAATAAAGACGTATTAAAAAATAATATTTAACGATATTTAATGAATAACGATTAAACTACTGAATGTATGCAAATACGGGAGAATTGGTTTTAACCTCTGGCATTGTGATAGGCACACATAGAAAACCACCGCTGATTCCTTATGTACTCATACTCCGGAAATCATCATAAAACTAACCTCAAGCAGTAAAAGCGAACGGAACACAGGACTATACTTTTCCGTACCCATAAAATCGAAACGATTCTCTGAAAACTTCATTACTAAATACAACTCGTGATATTCACCCAGTATAACATTTTTAATGGCTATAGCACCTAAAAATAGGAATCTTGAGCAATATCACATTGTAGACATTCTCTTGCACTGAATCAGAGTATTGGAAAAATGGAAAAATAGGAAATAGAGGCAAAAATTCTCTATTCAAGCGAAAAGTATTTCTCCATACATTTCCAATGATGAATTCGATGCAAAATATTGCTTTTCTTTCAATCCACGAACACCTTATTCAATAAAGTGTCAGATAAAGCCTAAAAGACATAAATAGGCTTAAAATTACAGCGGCTGCACAATTTTCACAACATCCTTTCCAATCAAACTTATACAATAAATGCAATTAAATCTACAGTGAATTAATTCTTCTCAAGAACCGCGAAACAAAAGCTGCATTAACGAGCAAATAGAAACAGAAGTCTGTCTACTTATTGTTAGATAAATATAATATTTCACAATGAAGTAGAATCTCCAACTGCCAAACCTGTGTAATAGATCGAACTTTTCACAACAACAGGTTCACCTTTCAGACATCCAGATTCCTAGGGATTACTTTGAAGAAAATAGTTAAGTACTTAAGAACTACAACTAAAACACTGTTTTCCTTGCATAAAGTATTTGTATATATGTCAACCTTTATAATAGGCTTCTACCACCACAACACAGCGGTCATATGACCACACAGTTTCCATTCCACCATTGAAACAGGCTTAAGCACGTTGTTTCATACTCTAAAGTGATTAGATCGGAGACAATCCACTCAGAGCATGTATTGTGAAGTATTGTCCGTCCACTAACTTGGTGAAGTGTTGAACGTGTGAATTGAAGACGAACTTGTCACCGAGAACACAGAATGTTGCATCACCGAGTGTAAGTTTGAAGCTGGAGAAAAGTTTTCACTAGACAGACAAGTATATATGTATATATATACGGGGGAAAGCGCAACATGACAAAGATGTCATGTAGAATTCGTTATTCTGAATGACATCTGAAACATCGAGAAAGAATGAAAAAAAGGCTTTCTCTTTCCTTTGTGTTATAGCATCCGCAAATACAACTTCAAGTCAACTGAACGAGGAAACAAAGCCTAACTGTCCTCACGACTACAATTGAGTATATCTTTTATTTCGTTTCTAAGCAATTTCGAAGCCCACATTTCTTTCACTAATGCTTACGTACACAAGACACAGAAAGAGGGAAGATGAAAAGGAAACCAAAGCAGCTCGGTTTCCTTTCTTGACTGAGACTTATTCGGTTGCCACAACCAATTAAGCATCTCATAGCAGACACATTTGCCACACAAAATCCATACCAAAACCGTATACCTACACATCTATATATATGCAGTCATCGAGAGAACAGATGGATGCCGCTTGCTTGATAATACGTGCATTTCGTCCATCTTCGCCTTATCTACAGTGTGTACGTAAAGTTTCTGACCCCCTTGATTACTGATTTTTGTAAGATAAATAATTCCGAGATAATCAGTAATTTGACC